>JADBJO010008424.1:94125-96287 GCA_016801955.1 Conus betulinus
TTGAGTGGTCAGAATGGTATCCTGGGACGATATCAGCATTATCAAAATACCAGTATAAATAATCCGATAGTAAAGAAAAAATCAAGTCGGCTTTGGTTCAGTGGGGGTAGGCTTTCGCCAAGTGTAACGCCTACATTCTGGGTTGCTTTCTTACCAGACGTCGGTCAATACTAGTTCTTCCGTCATATTTTCCAGCGTTTTTCTGGCTCTTGGATTGTTATCAAGTACATAGTTTCACAAGATATGACTGGATTTAATGCGATATTCCAATCGCCAACTGCAATTGTATTATCATTTTTGTAACTTTTTATGATTTCTTTAAGTGTATTATAAAATGTTGGATCATCGTTGTTAGGCTCGTAAACATTCACCAAAAGGAATCTTTTCAAAAGGAGTAAACAATACCAGTATGAAATTTCCATTTTTATTAGGATTAACTTTAGTTACCTTAAATTCAAAGTTATTTGAAAAGAGAACAGCAACTCCTTTTGAGTTTGATCTAAAAGAAGCAAACACACATTTATACCTCTATTCTGAGTTTACATATTTTTCTAGTTTGTTACTAAAATGAGTGTCTTGCAAACAATATATGGAAAAGTTTTTTCTGCTTCAGGTAATGGAAGGCATCCCTTCTTTTTTTTTCATGTCAACCAATCCCTGACAATTTAGAGAAGCAATAGTTAAAGACTCCATTGTTTGACATTATTCGTATCTTAATTATGTAGAATGTATAACACCAAAAAATGCAATCGTGGAACCAGATTGTGAAGATAGTACACAGTACTGTGGAAAACAACATTGAACAAATGAGGTATGTCTCACAACAAGCTTTTGACACATGATATTCTTTTGGCATGAAGTGGAAGATCCAAAGGGAAGATGACGACCCTCTATACATTTGTAATCTCACCGTCGTATAGAACGGAAGAGACAAGTAAATACACACTAGAAAAAGAGAAAAGAAAAAGAAAGAAGAAGAAAACAATGAAACCGGGTGAAAAGCCCAGATTCCCTCTGACGATCTATGGCGAGCGAGGGGAAAGTGAGCATTATTTTCAAGCGCGACTCATTACGGAGCAAAGAATAGTGTATAGAACGTCAACTGTTTTGAATTCATACACACGGTCACTAGAATTTCATAAAGAATGAAATAGGTAAGTAGTCGAGTGGGCTTTGTTGTATCCGTGTTTTCATTTCAGAAACTTGACATCAGTTTGTGGGTCGCGTGTGCACGCGGGCGTGTCTGTGCGCGCGAGCGCGCACACGCGGAGGACTACGAGGATGGGTGCGCGCACTTACGCTCACACATGTGCAAGTTGTGTGTCCAGTCTGTGTGTGCTCGTGCGCGCGCATATTGGCGTATAGATGAACACATAGGTGTTTCGAATGAAATTTAAGCCAGACCGCGTCCGAATGAAATCATTGTCGGGAATTGCTATCTGAACAGTGCTCACAAGGGTCAATGCATGCGATGAACACAATGTACACATCTTCAGGCCCGCACTCACGCATCCATCTCTGCCTTCTTCATTCATATTAAAAAAGAAAGCAAACCAAAACAAAAAACTCTTTTTTAACCGCCTCCCTCTCCCAACCCTCAACCATCCCTCATGGCAGCAAATCCGCGCACCGGCTAGGAAGATGAGAACTGAGATAAAGACATTGTCTACCTTAAGTATACCGTAGTCCCCCATCAGACCAGGCCCATTTTACATAGAATCCTTTAGATCAAGTGAACAATGTTTAAAACCAAACATTCAAAGACACTTCAAAATCATTCGTATTAAGAGAGACGGAGGGGAAAGAGCGACAGGGTTGAGGAGGAGAGCGGGGGGTGGGGGGGGGGTGGAGACAGAAATTTGTAAAAAACCACCAAGTGCAGGGCATAGGAATAGAGGAACCGGAGTGTGCGAAAAAGCCAATGGCACCTCGTCAAAGAGTAAACTCGGTAACATTCTTTGAAACGCAACAAAAAAGATCCATAGAAAACTATGAAACAAGTGGTGTCTGGCATAAGTGCATGCGCATGTGACTGTGTGCGTGGGTGTTGTTGTGGGTGGATAGTGTGTGTGTGTGTTTGTGAGAGAGTGCAGGCGCCCATGAGTGAGTGAGGAGAAGATGGGGTGCGTGACTTTGTGCGCATGTTTTATGTGCGGGTGATC
>JADBJO010008425.1:10000-12500 GCA_016801955.1 Conus betulinus
TGATGCCTTACAAGGTGATAAGCTGTTTTATTTTCCAGATAATCAAGGGTCTCATTCCAGAATTTTACCTCCAGAATACGTAATAGCACATAGAATGTTGTTCTAGGACGGGTAGTGAACATTGTGTTTTGATAACAAACAATCTTTTTCAGGAGCCTGGTTTGCAGATACGTTGGTGCGAGGTTCTTTATACTTTTTTTTTTTTTTTTACATGTACCGACACATTATTACTATTATTAATACTTATTATTTAGCGCCTAACCCCGGCTGGAGACCAAGCTCTAAGCACTTTATAATCCACACTCGTTCGCACCACGGGCTGCCTACCTGGGTAGTGTCGACTGAAGAGCTGCCAGCTGGCGCTTCATTGAGTCGTTTCTCGTGTCATCCAGTGAATTTCGTTCAATATCGTTCACTGATCTTTTATTTACTTACTTCTTCATTCTTTCCCAGTTCTTACGCAGGGTGCATGCTATGTGTAACGTGTCATCCATACCAACGGCCAAACTGGCCTCTTCTCTTCCGAAAGTTGGTGATGGGATTTACATGTGTGCAAGATGTTATGCGTACGTTCACACACGGAACCTCGGTTTATAGTCTCTTTCGAAGGACTGTGTGGGAAATGAAGTCAGAACCAATGTTAACTCCGAGGGAAAAATCCCCCTGTACCAAAAACAACCCAGCGGAGATTCAAACCCGCAACCCCAGGATCACCAAGATTACGAGTCCGGCACTCTGCCACTGAGCTATTTCCGGTCCCCGTTTATTATAAGCAAGATTCCAGACGAACTGAAGAGTGTAAGAACACTGTCTTCAGTAACTTGCTTGTAAAAGCAAAAAGAAGGCGTGATGAGTAGGGATTTCACCAAATACAGAGTGCAAACGTAAAGGCGTTTTCAAGCAATTTGACTGACCGAGTCTCAACACATGGTGACATACACATAAGTGTTTTCGATACTTCCCATGAGAAGATGAACCATTGAAGATGGTCGGAGGATACGGAAGGGGGACATGAGAGTCGCGCATGCGTAAGATCGCTATACTTCAAAGTGACAGTAAACATTTCCTATGGAAAGGATGTTTAAAAGATGATGTCAAGATCAGTTTGCTTATCGGTTTTGTCCTCAAAAATTATGGCATTTGCTACTCTCAAAGGGGGCCGGAATAGCTCAGTTGGTAGAGCGCCGGACTCGTGATCCTGGGGTCGCGGGTTCGAATTTCGGTACAGGGGGATTTTTTTTTTTCCCTCGGAGTTAACATTGGTTCTGACTCCATTCCCAATACAGTCCTTCGAAGGAGACTAGAAACAGAGGTTCCGTGTGTGAACGTACGCATAACATCTTGCACACATGTAAAATCCCATCACCAACTTTCGGAAGAGAAGGCCAGTTTGGCCGTTGGTATGGATGACACGTTACACATAGCATGCACCTTCCCCCAAGATGGAGTATGGCTGCCTTAATGGCGGGATAAAAATAAACGGTCATACACACAAAACAAATACAGGCAGTGTCCGCAGGAGTATCAGCCTGCTTACGCAGAAAAGAAAGAAAAGAAAAAAAATCTACCCTCGGTCATCTGTTTCAGTGGTGATGAGGAAAAAAAAAAAAAAGCCAATGTAATTTGTTATGAGAGAATTTCTTCTTCACATTTTTACATCTGAGCTGGGTGGGTGGGCAGTCGTATCTCCCATCATATCACCCAACCATCCTTAATGGAAGTTAGCATGGAAAATCAGCTTCTGAAAAGAAGTCTCGTTAATGCCTAGAATTCCATTTGGTATGGTTTACTGATCACTTAGAGAAGATACGAGATTGTATGAGGATGGCTTTTTTTTTTTTCGGGCTCATCAAAATTTAAATACAAAAAGTATGCAATTCTGAACCGAATTGATAGCATCTTGGTTCATTTGAAACTCTAGTCGGTCCATAAAAGGACAAGAAAAAAAAAGAACATGAGTGGATATACTGGCTCTTTAGTTGGGGCGAATTCATTTGTGTCGATGAGATTCTTACGTGCAGTCAAGCAGTCATGTAAAAATCAAGCGACTCAAATGATTTGTGTCACATGAAAAAACATGATTAGATTGAACGTTCTACTCAAATGATTTGTATTAGACATAAAAAAATGAAGTAAAAACACACACACACACACACACACACACACGCACGCACGCACGCACGCTCGCACGCACGCACGCACGCACGCTTGCCCGCACGTACGCACACACATGCCCACCCTCCGCTTCACACACACACACACACACACACACACACACACACACACACACACACACACGCGCACACACACACACACACACACACACACACACACACACACACACACACACACACCACACACACACACTCACACGCACCGTGCGCAGGTGACGGGTGCAGGCCACGGGGTTCAGAAGCAGCAAAGTAGCGTTCCGTGTTTCCCATTTTCACCCTCATGAACATTAACCCTTTAATTACCGCTCGAATGGGGACCACGAATA
>JADBJO010008425.1:35000-37500 GCA_016801955.1 Conus betulinus
TAAAAAAAAAAAAAAAGGGGGGGGGGGGGGGGGGAAGGAGCCGGAATAGCTCTGTTGGTAGAGCGCCGGACTCGTAATCCAAGGGTTGCCAGTTCGAATCTCCGCCGGGCCGTTTCGGTACATGGGTGGGGGGGGGGGGGGGGGGGGGGGGGGGAGGGGGGGGGTTCCCTCGGAGTTAACATTAGTTCTGACTCCATTTCCCATACAGTCCTTCGAATGAGATTATAAACCGAGGTTCCGTGTGTGAACGCACGCGTAACATCTTGCACACACGTAAAATCTAATCACCAACTTTCGGAAGAGAAGGCCAGTTTGGCCGTTGGTATGGATGACACGTTACATATAGCATGCACCTTCCCCGAAGATGGAGTATGGCTGCCTTAATGGCGGGATAAAAAAAAAACGGTCATGCACACAAAACTCCACTGTCTTTGTTGGGTAAATGGGATTAATCCTTGCCTGTCTATACAGGGAGTGTCCGCAGCAGTATCAGCCTGCGTACGCAGCAGAAGAGAAAGGGGGGGGGGGGGGGGGGGGGGGGGGGGGAGGAGGGGGACTGCAGGCGGAAATCGACATGCATTTTCAAGGGATTAAAGTACATCCGCCAGTTAACATGGACAAACAATCTATGATTGGAATAAAGAAGACTGTAAGTAGCCTTTCAAAACTCATGAGAATTTCACGAATGGTCATGACGAGTCGGGCAGCAAAGAAGAAAATGACTGATCCAGTAGTTTGCTTGCCCGTGGTAACTGGCGGATTTACTTTAAATTCCTTATAAAAAAAAAATTCACAACTGTAAATTCAAAGACTTCATCTAAAAAATGTTTTAGCTGAAGCAGACGACTTGATATGGGGTATTTGAATAAAGAAGGCTGCATGTAGCATTTAAGACTCGTGACAATTTCATGAATGGTTTTGAGAGTTGGGCAACGAAGAACAATGTCAATTTCTTTCTTTTTTTTTTTTTTTTTGAGAAGAGGGGAAGGGGGAGGGGGGGGGGGGGGAGTCATTTTCTGTATTTCAGAAGGGATACGTTATGCAGCTACCATTTGAAGACTTGTATTTATAGCGATAAACATGTTCTCTATGCACCAAGCCTGATTTTGTCGGTGTAAATGCTTATCCTTATCATGATTTGAATAGGGTTGAAGGTACGGCGACTGAGAAAAGTTTAAACTTTCTATCGTTTTAGTTTTCAATTTCGTCAGACCATTTTTTTCCCACTTGTAATCATTTAATGTTTTACTGAAATATGGATAGAGTCAACATCAACTGTACTTTGAGTCAACAAACAAACCAAACCGGGGGGGGGGGGGGGGGGGGGGGGGAGGGGGGGGGGAGAGAGGGGAGAGAGAGAGAGAGAGCGAGAGAGAGAGAGAGAGAGGGGTTAGGTAGGTAAGTGTCTCTGTGGAAGTGTAAACAAGTAAACAGATGAATAATTGAGCGCTTATAGCCCAATGCCTTTCTATCAACCCCTTTTCCGTCATAGTGAAAGCGCTAATACAGCAAGAATGTGTTTGCTTTCACCAGTCAAACGTGATCCAACCTCTCGACGTGATAATTCTGACAGCTTTCCAGCTGTTCAGATTTTCCCAACCGCACACTCACAAACAGACCTCTTAGACATGGCATGCATACATCCCCCAAACACACAGACTAAACACAGACACAGGGTTACAAGGCCGTCCCGGATTTATTGTTATTTATTGTTCAGGTTTCGTGCAACATTCTTGCAGAGGCATTCGCTCATTCGAACCATGAGTATATCACAAGCAAAGAAACCAGAACGACAGAAATGGGTCGACAGAGCTAGATGAGGTAGTGGACAAAAGAAAAATCTATGGAGAGAGTCAGGACTGGCTACAACTGGAAGGTAGCTACTTATTCCGAGGAAAACAACCCTGTACCAAAAAAAAAAAATCACTTCTGACCTACAAGACAGTGCCCAGACCGTTTGAAGCCATAGTTGTAGCCGTAGCCGTTGTAGGGATAGCCGTAACCGGCGTTGTAGCCGTAGGCGGGATAGCCGTGGCCTAGCCCCACCTTGGGATGGAGGGATCCATATGATCCAGCAGCAGCAGCAGCAGCGGAGCCGGCTGTGTTGGCATCCCTGTCCCAGGCCTGGGCGTTCTGGGCACGTGCATCACCACCCTGGCGGGCCTGCCTGTCGTTCCACTGCTCGTTGTTCCAGCCCTGCTTCGTGCCGGTGTCGGAAGCTCTGGAAGCGATGTCAGCGTTCTGCCACCCCGTGGCGTCCTTCTTCCAGTCGGCAGTCTGAGCATTCTTCCCGGACGCGGCCTGGCTGGCCGCCCAGGCGTTCCGGCCGTTAGCGTCAGCTGCGGACCTCCACTGGTTGGCGTTGGAGGCCTTCTCCCAGTCCTTCTTTGTGTCCGTGTCGTGGCCAAAGAGGTCGTCAGACTGGTCCACGTCGTACTTGAGGCGCTCCGAGTTGTCCCCTCCACGGCGTTTATTGTTGAACCACTTCTTGTAGACGTTT
>JADBJO010008425.1:42500-45000 GCA_016801955.1 Conus betulinus
AAAGACTTTTTAACAACACAATTTTTTTTTTTCGCGAAATGTATTCGTAAAGCAATGGTCTTTTTATTTTGTATGTGACCTATTTAGGTGTAGATTATTTTTAAACTATTTCCGACAACAAACGTTTGATGGGATTTGTGAGAAGAAGAAAATACAATCTAGGTGTCTGAAAAACATACACACACACACACACACACACACACACACACACACACACTTCTCATGTGGTTTTTGCTCCCTTCTATTTCTCTGTCTGTGTGTGCCTTCCTGCCTCCCTGGCTGCCTGTATGCCTGACTGTCTGTGTTTGTCTGTCTGTCTGTATCTCTCTCTCTTCTCTCTCTCCTCTCTCTCTCTCTCTCACTCAATCACTCACTCTCTCCCTCCTCTCTCCTCATCACTTCTCCATTCCTCCCTCTCTTTCCTCCCTCTCTCTCGCCTCTCTCTCTCTCTCTCGTCTCTCTCTCTCTCTCGTTCCCCCTACCCCTCCCTCTCTCTTTCCTCCCTACCTGCCCTCTCCTCTCTCTCTCTCTCTCTCTCCTCTCTCTCTCTCCTCTCTCTCTCCTCGCTCTCCGCTCGCTCGTCTCCTCGCTCGCTCCCATCCCAAACCCACAACCCCTGGTGTCTGGCAGGCAGCGGTGAGTGGGACAAAGTTTGACACTTGCCCGTCAAAAAAACAGTGTTGTCAGCATCACAGAGAACAATGACTAAGTAGTCAGCCATGCTTCCTCTTCCCTTCGCTTTTCCTTCCTTCATTTCTTCCTTCCTTCCCTCCGTCCTTGTCCTTCCTTTAGAGGTCTTTTTTTTTCTTCCTTTCTTCCTTCCCTCCGTCCTTGTCCTTTCCTTTAGAGTCTTTTTTTTTTCTATCCTTTTCCTTCCCTCCGTCCTTGTCCTTCCTTTAGAGTCTTTTTTTTCTTAATTTCTTCCTTCACTCCGTCCTTGTCCTTCTTTAGAGGTCTTTTTTTTCTTCCTTTCTTCCTTCCCTCCGTCCTTGTCCGTCCTTTAGAGTCTTTTTTTTCTTCCTTTCCTTCCTTCCTTCCGTCCTTCCTTGTTTTGGGTTTTTTTTCTTCTGTTTCTTTTTTTCGGCGTTCTCTTTGCTTGTTTCTTCCTCTCTTCTTCCTTCCGTCCTTCTTGTTTGTTTGTTTGTTGTTTTCCATTCGCTCCTCCGGTGCTTTCTTAATTTCATTTGTTCCTTTCTTCGTCTTTCTTTCCTCACTTTCGTGCCATATATCTACTTATTACATTTCGTTTCTTTTCTCAAGTTCGTTTGTATTCACTTGTCTTTCGTTCTTTCGTGCGTATTTGATTCTATATTCTTTTTATTTTTCTTTCCCAAAAAACCAAAGTCAAACCAAAAACACCCCCACCACCCCAAAACCCGCCCCCAACCCCCCCACCCCCACCCCCCCACCCAAACCCCCCCCCCCCCCCCACCATCCACCCCCCACCCCCCCCCGCCCATAAGTGGTCTCCCCCCCCCCACCCCCACCACCCCAACACCCAACCCACCACAGCCCCCCCCCCCCCACCCCCCCCCCCCCCCACACCCCCCCCCCCCCACACACCCCCCCACCACCACAACCCACACCCCAGCCCCCCCCCATTGTACCACCCCCCCCCACGACCCCCCTTTTTTTTTTTCCCCCCCCCCCCCACCAACACCCCCCCCCCCCACCCCACACCCCACACCCACACCCCCCCCCCCCACCCCCCCCAACCACCACCCCCACCCACCCCCACCCCCCACCCCACCACCACCCACCCAACCCCCCCCCCCACCCCACCACCCCCCACACACCACCACCCCCCCCCCCCCCCAACACCCCCCCACACCCCACCACACCCACACCACCCCCAACTAACACCCCCCCCCCCACACCCCAACCAACCACCAAACCACGCCCCACCACCCCCCCAACCACACACCCCCGACACCACCCCCAACCAACCCAAACCCCAAACCCCCCCACAACACCCCCCACCACCCACAAAAAACCCCACCCAACCCCAAAAACCCCCAAACCAACCCAACACCCCAACCCCAACACCAAAACCCCCACCCCACCCCCGCCCAAACAAACACCCCACCCCCCCCCCCACCACACCCCAACCACCCCACCACCACACCCACTACCCCCCAACCACAACACCACCCCCACACCACCCAAACAACCACCATACCACCCTACACAACCAAACCACCCCCCCCCCCCACCACAAAACCCACACCCCCCCCACACACCACCAAAAAAACCCCAACCAACCAAACCCCCCCACCCCCCACACACACCCACCCCCCACCACCCCAACACCCCCCCCACCCCAACACCAACCCCCCCCCAACCAACAAACAACCCACACACACCAACACACCACCAACACCCCAAACACCAACACAACCCCCACCCCACCAAAACCCCCACAACCAACCCCACCAACCACACAACACCCCACCCACACACCACCACAAACCACCCCCACACACCACCTCAGCCCTATCCC
>JADBJO010008425.1:52500-55000 GCA_016801955.1 Conus betulinus
CCTTTTTCTGTCAGGCTGGTGGTCTCACGGCATGCAGTGCGTACCACTCATGTGTGTGTGTGTGTGTGTGTGTGTGTGTGTGTGCGTGTGTGTGTGTGTGTGTGTGTGTGTGTGTGTGTGTGTGTGTGTGTGTGTGTGTGTGTGTGTGTGTGTGTGTTGTGTGTGTGTGTGTGTGTTGTGTGTGTGTGTGTGTGTGTGTGTGTGTGTGTGTGTGTGTGTGTGTGTGTGTGTGTGTGTGCGCGCGCGCGCAAGTGCGTGTGTGGATGTGTGTATGTGCATGTGTGTGTGTGTGTGTCTCTCTGTCTGTCTGTCTGTCTGTCTGTGTCTGTATGTGGGAAAAAAAAAATCCAATGCCAAGAGTAAAGCACTGGACACTGGTCCACAAAGCAGAATGATAAATGTTTTAAACATTTGAAAAGAATTATGATAAATTCGGGAACTGGTAACATCGATCTCCAGAACGAAAGTAAAACCGTCCCCAAATCCTTCCTGAAATCAATTCATTCGCTGAAATGGCAGACGTGCACTTAGTATGCAACGAGAGGATTCCATCCGCCATGTGTCCTCTTTTGAACAGCAACTTAAAGCAAAGATAAATCAAAAGTATGCGGATCTGTGTGTGCCTCTTCCTTCACCAGAAGGGGGACATTCTCATGATCTACCTTGCATGAAGAAGACCTAAGAGGCCGAAACGCGTCGTGTTTTGTCTTAGTAATGTGTTCGTCCATACCAACCGACGGAGTTATTACTCAAAATTACGTTTGAAATTTATTCTCATGAGCGCGTGGAAGATTTCCATCCCGAAGAACATCATCGTTGCAGCCTGGACAGGACACGATTTTCGTAGCTGTTTCCCTTCCTCAGCAAGCCCCGCAAAACAGAACTGCGCTGGAGCAATTGCGAACTGTATCAAGAAAAAGATTAGTAGAAATATGAGTAGTAGTTGTTGATGTTGTTGTTGTTGTTCTTGTTGTTCTTGTTCTTGTTTAAATCAGTAGGCCTGAGTGATATTAGCTTAAGATCATACATGACGAGCAAAGGATTTTCAAATCCTATTGTTGTAAGGATACGTACAACAACAACAAAAATAAGTGTCACACCATTAGCATCCACCTATGATCTCATGAACGGGTTCTCAACTTGCGAGATAAAAAAAAAAGTTTGTTTCAAAGCGAGGTAACTGAAGGGTGGAAATGGAAGCATATTAAAAAAAAAAAAAAAAAAAAGAAAAAAGAAAGAAAGAAAAAAAGAAAGGTTACTTACTTCCGCAAGACAATACAAACAGATTACAGGACAAAACACGATTTCATTTCGACCTCTTGCGTCTTCTTTAGGTAAAAACAGACAACATTGAGGACACTGACAACGAAGAACGAGCATCACTCACCTTCTCAAATTCGGCGCAAAAAATGTTGTTTTTTTTTTCCCTGAAGAAAGAGAAGACTCAAGAGGTCGAAATGCATCGTGTTTTGTTCTGTAATCTGTTTGTCTGGATTGTCTTGCGGAAGTAGTAACCTTTCTTTTTCAAAATTTGTGAGAAGAAGACTAGAACCTCCAAGACAATGACAGGAGCAACGAAGAAGAGTTCCAGCTGGACCTGTCAAGGAAAAAAACAAAAATAACCTTCGTAAGGTTTGAATTTCCCCGAGTCACAACAGGTGTCCAGCTGCTAGTTGGATATGACATCCGTCACAAGGCGACCTGCCATGAGGATCTAGACCATCCTGGAGGTGGAGGGTCGAATCCAGACTGCAGGGGACAAAAGAAGGTTTAGGGAGAAGCAGTCACGAGTTTGCCAGCCTCTGCATCGGTTCCTAATTCCTTGGCTGTCCAACCAGTAAATTGAGGTCTTGGTAAGTACCAATCGCCAGGTAGAGTACAAATTACGGCGTATCGCGTAGCTCAACACATCAGTATTTTAATCCCATGATAAACACCCAAGATGAAACTACATGTTCTTAGATTCAGCTTTTTTTTCATCAAAAAAATATAGTTCATCTTCGAGATTAGCCAGATTAGTGTCTTAAAGCGCCAGGGGACAGAAAGAAAGTCCTGTGTGACCGCCTCCCGCCATCTTTTTTTTTTCCCAACACTATAAATAGTAACGTGTTGTGATTGGTAGACAGAATTCTCTCCGTTCTCATTCCCGTGGATTTAGGAACGTGGTGGCAGTCCTTGGTTAGTTTGTTTGGTTTTACGCAGTCACACCTGTGTCATGCCTTTCCTCTGCGGGATTTCCGATGTGGGGGAAGCTGACGCGTTCACGTCCATTGTGAAATCTTCCCTGTGGTTGGTTGGTAGCCACTGCCAGGCTGTCATCACCGTCTTTGTTGTTATTGATATTGCTGTTGTTGTTCCTCCTCCTCCTCCTTCTACTCCTCCTCCTCCTCCTTCCTTCTTCTTCTTCTTCTCTTCTTCTTCTTCTTCTCTTCTTACTCCTCCTTCCTCCTTTCTTCTCCTCGTCTCTTCTCCTCCTCCTCCTCCTTATCCTTCTTCTTTT
>JADBJO010008425.1:57500-62500 GCA_016801955.1 Conus betulinus
CATTCTTTGGAAGAGTAGGCCTCCTATAGGCACATTGTATGGATGGCACATACATAACAGTATGCGTCGTGTGTGCGCTAATGATGGCTTACATACAGACAAAATTAAATAAATGTTAGCGAACCGCCAAGAGAAACGTGGATAAACGAGCTACAAGACAAAACACGACGCGTTTCGACCTCTTAGGCCTTCTTCAGGCAAGACAAAAACAAATAGAACAAAAAAATGAATTTATTTTCATTTTCTTTGTCCTGTTTGTTTGTGTCTTGCCTGAATAAGGCCTAAGAGGTCGAAACGCGTCGTGTTTTGTCTTGTGGCTCGTTTGTCCACGTTTCTCTCGGCGGTTCGCTAACATTTATCTAAGATTTGTTTAGATTTCCACATCCAGTGGTCTCACTTTGCGTTCAGACCAAAGTGTGCATGAGGCAGAATAACAACACCAAAGTGGAAAATGAACAGGAGAATGAGAAGAAATACGTTAAATGTTGAGTCTTTACATTAGGACGGGTGTGGGGGGGGGACGGGGGGTGCGGGGGGGGGGGGGGGGGGGGGGGGAGGAGGGGGTGAGAGGTACTCTGTTGGGAAGTAGTAAAAACAAAAATCTCCCACAGGGAAGAATCTTTGTTAGAAAGTGAAATAAATCGCTAGGTAGAAGAAATCTTTGATGACAAAGAAAGTCTCCACAGGGGAGGAAATCTTTGTTGAAAAGTAAATAAAGTCTGTTTGGTTTTTGTTTGTTTGTTTGTTTTTTTAGAAGTGAAGAAAATCTGCACAAACAGGAAGGCTTTGTTGTAAAGTTATAAGAAGCTTGTAAAGGGGGCAAGCCTTTGTGAGAAAGTAAGTCCAGTCTTTTACAAGGAGTGGGGTCTGTGTTAAAAAGTAAATAAAATCTGTACAGACAGCACTTTTTTTTTTTTTTTTTTGTTGAAAGGTAAATAAAGTTTGCACAGGGGGCGAGACTTTGTTGGAAAGTCAATAGTCTTTACTAGGAGGGGGGGGGGGGGGGGGGGTCTTGTTGAAAAAGGAAATACAAGCTGTAGGGCTACAAAGAGGAAGTGAAGCATTTGCTGAGAAGTAAAGAAAATTATTACAGGGAGCAAGCTTTGTTGAAAAGTAAATGGAATATGTACAGGCAGGAAGCCTTTGTTAATAAAGTCTGTTCGGTGGAACTCTTTGTTGAAAATTAAATAAACCCTGTATACAGAGGAGATCTTTGTCAGGAAGTCCATAAAGTCTGTCCATGGTGCAAGTTCATATTTGAAAAGAAAGAAAGTCTTTCAAGGTGGAAGTCTTTGTTTGAACGTAGATATAGTGTCACAAAATGGGGTGTCTTTGTTTGAACATGAATATAGTGTTACAAGATGGAGGTCTTTGTTTGAAAGGAAATAAAGTCTGTGTAGGGTAGAAGTCCTCGCTGGAAAATAAACGAAAAAGTCTGAACGTGAAGAAAGTCTTTGTTGTTGTGACGTAAATTTAGCGTAGGCTTCACAGAGAGGAAATTTTGGGGGAAAAAAAAAAGAAAAGAAAAGAAAACACGAAATTCTAAAAGGGAGGGAAATTTTGACTGGAAAGTAAATTGTGTGTTGACAATCTGTTTAAAAAAAAACAAACATACATACTTACTTATATACATACATGCATACATACATACGAACAAGCATACATACATACATGTATGTACGTACGTAGGCAGAAATCATTGGGCAGAGATTACGCTCATTCGTATACCCTTCCTGTACCTCCTGTTACTGGTACAACTTGCTGCAGCGATTTTCTCTGAAACTCCTGTTGTTGCGTTGCGACAGGCAGGTGTCCTACCTGTACTCTTGCTGCTGCTGCTTTTGGCGCTGCTGCTGCTGCTGCTGCTGCTGCTACTACTACTACTACTACTACTACTACTACTACTACTACTACTACTACTACTGCTGCTGCTGCTGCTGCTGCTATTGCCGTTGGAACACTACTCCAGGGGTGAACTTGGAAACTTGAACTGGTGTCTGTTCCTTTGGGGTCATCTGGTAAATTCGGGGAACTAGTCGGTCCAGCAACTGACTGATAAGGGACGAGAGAGAGAGAGAGAGAGAGAGAGAGAGAGAGAGAGAGAGAGAGAGAGAGAGAGAGAGAGAGAGAGACAAAAGAAATAGCAGCAAGGCAATCAGGGAGAAGGGCAGTTACGTGGCGAGGGGTAAATCATCCCTCCGTAAGAGTGAGGTGGGGAGGATGATGTATTACACTGTACGGTGCCAGTCCGTAAAGATGGGATGGGTTGGGGAAGGATGAGAAGGTGATAAGAAAGGGGGGGTGGGGGGGGGGGGGGAGGAAGAGAGAGAAGAGACGAGGGTAGGGGATGAGGATGCACGTTTGAGAGAGAGAGAGAGAGGGAGAGAGAGAGAGAGAGAGAGAGAGCGAGGGGGGGGGAGACGGGGGGGGGCGGGGGAGGGGGGGCAACAGGTATGATTCGCCAGTCCATGCACCAGTCCCTAAAGGGTTTTCTCAATTCGCCGGAGAGAGACCGAGTCGAGAAACAAAAGCAAAGTGTGGACACGGTAAGGTAAGGTAAGGTAAGGTAAGGTAAGGTAAGGTAAAGGAAGGGAAAGGAAGGGAAAGGGGAAGGGAAGGGAAGGGAAGGGAAGGGAATAAAATCATGTTGCTTTAGAGCCCAGCCGACCACAAAGGGGCTTATCAGGGCTGTCACCACGTTAAAATCAACTCACAAGTCATTCATTCACACAATTCTTTAAAAGACATCTTCTAAAAACCCATCCGAAATTTTACTAAAAATCTTTCCACTGTAAAATCTCAGATCCGATGAAAAATGTTAATCTCTTTCAAGAACTCAAAGATCGCCTCAGGCGGAACATCTCTGAGCAAGGTTTTCATGGGAGTCTGCTGTAAATTTTAGTGTGTCTCACATCATGCAAGTCCCAGCACTCTAAACGAATATGTTTCATTGTGAGTGGCGCATGACATGGAATGCACCACGGAGTGTCTTCACTCTTTAAAGGTATGAGTGAGTAAAATACGAACGGCAGTCTATATTTCAGCATCTTTCCGTTTCAAACCCTTACATCTTACAAACAACAACATGATATTTACAACTACAGGAGCGACAGTGAGGGGTGTGTAAATTACATTCATTTATCATGGTCATAACCACATTCCTCATTCGCCACACTTCTAGACATTGGATTTGTATTCCTGAAAGCTTTCATAAGCTGTTCCTCCTTTGTTTTTGTGTGTTCGTATGTATACATACATCAGTATATAAATATTGCTTTTGACACATGCAAACAGGATGAAAGCGTCAGTGCACCAAACGTTAGAACAGAAGTAAACCCCGACGTTGTGGATCGTACATGAAGTCGGTTCTGCTCTACGGCTGCGAGACTTGGAGAATGACCAAGACAATACAGTAAAAAAAAATTCAGGCCTTCATCAACACCTGTCTGAGGCGCATCTTCAAAATCAGATGGCCAGAGAAGACCAACAATGAAGATCTATGGAAGCAAGCAGGACAGGAACCAGTGGCCAAGCAGATTCTGCGGAGGAAGTGGGGCTGGATTGGACACACTCTCAGGAAGCCAGCATCCAGCACCACACGCCAAGCCCTGACATGGAACCCGCAGGGGAAAAGGAAAGAGAGGCCGACCTCGCAGCAGCTGGAGGCGAGACACTGAGGCAGAGATGAAAAGAGGCAGGGGACCAACTGGACAGGCATTCAGCGAGCAGCCCAGAACCGAGTGCGATGGCGGAGTGTTGTCGATGGCCTATGCTCTACCACTACACACAAAAAAAAAAATAGACGTGGCAAAATAGGAGGTTGGAAGCCAAACACACACACATACACACAAACACGCGCGCACGCACGCACGCACGCACGCGCGCGCGCGCACACACGCACGCACGCGCACGCACACACACACACACACACACACACACACACACACACACACACACACACACACACACATGACTGCTGTCTGTTAGAGCTTCTAGACGTTCGAAATGACTTCTTTTTTTTGCTAATCGCGAACCGCCACCACTGGTTTTGGTTTTAAATAACTTTATTCAAGAAACAAATAAACCGAATACCATTGTTTTTGTTTCCTCTGTGCTCCTCGTACATAAACCTTTACCGTGCTTATGAACGGATAGAGCTATGCTCACGAAATCTTAGGAGTTCCTCAACAATCTTAATAGCCATTGGTCACAGAAATTTCATGTACGGGCACAATCAATTATCAGTGTAATTAGTCGTGGTCCCCCGGAACCTATACATTTTAATGGGTCGCACATGACCCACGCCATCGGGTGAGGAATAAGCTGCTGCTGAACCGCCCTTTATCAGGTGTGGGTCTTAGTACAAGACCCACGTGATCTGAACAGGATATAGCAATAGAGAAAAGCCACTACAAAAAGTGTGGGTCTTGGGCGACCCGCACGATCGGGTCTGTGTAGTCAAAAACGTCATCAGGTAACAGGTTAGCAGTCTCTCAGTCTTGTTTGTAATACGATCAGGTCAGTGTGTAGTCATCCGGTAAAGGCGAACAAGTCTCTGAGTCTGTTTCTTAATTGTCTGAGGGGAGTGAGGGGTTATAAGGAGTTGGAGGGGGGGGGGGGGGGGACAGGGTACAGGGCGGGAAAGCGGGGAGAGGGGGTGGAGAGGTAGGGGAGGGAGGATTGCTGGCGTTGGGTTGGATAGGGTAGGGCAGGGAGTAAAGAACAGACTGATGACGTCTGATAATTGTGGCTGGGGGATGGGGATGGGGGGTGGGGGGGGGGTGAAGAAGTTGGCGTGCATTCCACTAGCCCGAGGGTCAACGGGTGTGCGGCAAAAGTGGGTCCAGTCAATCACGTACTTGGCCTCTCTGCTCGGAAAGCGAGGAAATCCCCCGGGGATCGCCGACGTTTTGAGGGAGACACGGACTTTCGCCGAATCACTTTTGCAGAGTGGACTTCCGCCGAGTGGACTTTTCGCCGAATGGACTTTTCGCTCTGGG
>JADBJO010008425.1:67500-72500 GCA_016801955.1 Conus betulinus
CGACTGTGTTGTACTGTTTCTATAGTAAAAAAACAAACACGAAGACAAATAAAGTTATGTGTCGCTCAAGAAAAGTTAAAACAATTAAAGATCAGTGTGTCTTTTTATGGTTGGGATTTGGGGGTGAATTTCAATCATACTAGATCCCCCCCCAAAAAAAGCAAGTTTCGTGTCGCACGAGAAAACGAAAGTGTTATATGTATGAATTAAAGGTCAGTGCGTATATTTTTTTAATATTTGGAATTTGGGGTGACTTTAAATCATACTAGATCCACGCCTTTGCCTCAAGATGTAATAGTAAGTCTAATAGCAACAGCTGCAGTGGCAGTAGGTAGAGTAGTACAGGTAGAACTAGTGTGTGTGTGTGTCGGGGGGGGGGGGGGGGGGGGGGGGGTGACGACAAAGAAGATTAAGAAGGGGGGGGGGGAAAAAGGAACAGGTTTTTGCCATTACAGTGTCAAATGTTTATTTCTTGTTCATGGTTCTTCGTATACAAGGTTACTGCGAGTAACTTAAATGAATTTGGTTGTAGTAAATGATGATGAGAAGAAAATAATCATCGTCGTCATCATCACCGTCAACATGAACATCATCTTTATCATCATCATCATCATCATCATCATCATCATCATCATCATCATCATCATCATCATCATTATCATCATCATCGTCGTCATTGTCATCATGATAGTTCTTGCAGGAGTAGTATCAGCAGCAGCAGCAGCAGCAGTAGCCGCAGAAACAGCAGCAGCAGAGGTTGTAGTAATAGTAATTTCAGTAGTAGAGATCGCAGCAGCAGTAATATAGGTATTAGGCCTAGTAGCAATAGTGATAGCAGCAGCAGCAGCAGTGGTAAGTAACAGCAGATGTAGAAATAACAATGCACGTGTTTTTCTTAGCACACATGTACAAAACTAGTGTCTGTGCGCCCTGTTAATCAAATAATTGCGGTATTTCTGTATCCTTGTTCATAACATCACAGTCTTTGCCCCTTACATAAAAACCTATGGCGCTTGCAAACCACTTTGTTGTTTTTTCCCCAGTGTTTATTAAATAGTTCTAATACTAGTAATTCAGATTATTGTATTCTTTTGATGCTCGCTGTTTTGACGAGTTGGGGGGGGGGGGGGGGGGGGTAAAATGGCTACAATTATGCGTTCCTTTTCCATTCAGGCAAACGGTATAATGTATTCATCTTTAAAACCAACAGACCTGGACGACACAGTGAAGCCTATGCTCGTGAACACTGAGAACTGCTTTTATTCTTGATGCAGTCGCCGGAGACATTGCATCAACGCCAGCGGTAAATTCACCAAACCGTTTCCTACTGAAGTGAATCTGCAAACAACGTGGAAAAAAATTGTGCTCCAGCCGTCAAAACTGGCGTAGACAAAAAACAAACAAACAAACAAACAAACAAACAAACAAACAAACAACACAAACACACAAACAGTAACTGAACAGTGACCGGTACCGAAGTCTTGAAGAGAAGCAGCTGGCGATGCCTTCAGCCTGAACGGTCTTGGAGACAATGGTGGAAGGGGAGATAGGGAAAGACACGGCGTCTACAATGCTGCCCATCGTGACCTTGACAGTGACCAGCTTTGACGACTGCGTCTTGGAAGGTGAGTGCGTTTTGCCGCTCTACAGAAAAAAAAAAAAATAATAAATAACGCTGAAGATTTAGGGCGGTGATGGCATGCTGGTGATGATTGAGAAAGGTAAGGGAAGCGAGGAGGAGGTCGGGGTGAGGGACTGGGGGGCGGTGGTGGGGGGGGGGGGGGTTGGATGGAGCCGGGAAGGAGACAGACAGACAGACAGACAGACCGAGAAAAAGTGAAGGATTGTTATTCTTTACACCATAAGGCTCATTTCAGTTGTACACATTGTCAGGTTTAACTGAAATAATTGTTTCAAAACGAAGTGACTGAGGGCGGAAAACGAAGCAAAATTTAGAAAGAAAGGGGTTTAGTTACCGCCACAGACCCACACAAACAGATTACAGGACAAAACACAATGCATTTCCACCTCTTGGCTATTCTTTACGCAAAAAAAAAACAAACAACAATAAGAACAGTGAAAACGAAGAACGAGAAACCACATATGTTCTCACATTCGGCGCAGAATGGCTGTTCTGAAATATTTGGTCATTTTGTACCAGAATAGGTCTTTTTTTAAACAGAGAAGATTAACATAGAGCAAGTGTTCCTTCAAAAAGAGTGTGTTATATCTGTAAGATTGTGGAGAAATTGTTATTCTTACACCATGTTTGGAAACTTCGCCATTTATTCGGAATAAATTTCTGTTGGTCGCGCAACATACAACGACATTAAGAACACGCCAGACCACGGTGGAAGGAAACAGAATGGTACCTTCTTGTGTCTGTAAATAAGACACTCCTGAATCCGAATCTTGTTTAGATCTTCATGGACAGCTTATGGTTGTCCTTTTGATAAAGATAATTTAGAGCTGCTTCCAATATAGTCATTACACTGTTCATAAAAGAAACCAATTGATCTTTGTTTAATAAATCTCAAGAACTGTCTGTGGTTTTACCTTAATCTAATTCTTTCCACCGAAGCCAGAACCAAATCTCACACGAACTTTTATTAACATTAGATGCCTAACAAATCTCTTTTTCTCAAGATACCTGACAAATCTCTTTCTCTCAAGATACCTGACAAATCTCTTTCTCTCAAGATACCTAACAAATCTCTTTCTCTCAACATACCTAACAAATCTCTCTTTCGTTCTGGGGAGACAGAAAACGTAATTACTTGGGCGGGAGTCTGTATTCTTCAAGATTGAAAGCTCTCCAATATCTGATGCCAGAAACAGAAGTAAATACAAACATATGATGACGGCTAGTTTCCCGTCACTGATCATGTCATTGGGTGGAGGGGATAAAGACTGATCTCTATTTTTTTTTTTTTTTTTTTTTTTTGCTTTTTTCCTTGAACATTTGCCGACAGTTTTCTCCGCTTTTTGTTATATCAGACCCCATATTTCAGGGAGGCACACACACACACACACACACACACACACACACACACACGCACGCACGCACGCACGCACGCACGCACGCACGCACGCAAAAAAAACCCCCCACCTTTTTTTCAAAACAAATAAAAGAAAAGCGGTTGACTGATAAAAGCTTAGAATAAAGGCTTGTGTGGTCATTTGGCGAGATAGTGATTCAATAGTTTGACTGTCGAAAGCTTGGACGTTCTTTTAGTTCTATTTAAATACAAAGAATGCTTTGGACACTGGTTGCTGTGATAAAAAAAAAAACAACTTGAAATGGTGTGTGTGTGTGTGTGTGTGTGTGTGTGTGTGTGTGTGTGTGTGTGTGTGTGTGTGTATGTGTTTGAGTGTGGTGTGTGTGTGTGTGTGTGTGTGTGTGTGTGTGTGTGTGTGTGTGTGTGTGTGTGTGTAGTGTAGTGTGTGCTCGAGGGTGGGAGCGGTAGGGGGGGTGGTGTGAGGGCGATTTTTTCAACAATGAGTAAAAGAACCAAGCGGGCAGACCTGGAACAAAAGGTTGCTCTGGTGTCAGGTTGATTGATGGTCTGCAGGGTATGTCCATCCTTTCGGCATCATTCTCCTTTGTTTTCTGTCGCTTGAAAAGTCGTTGTTTGACGTGACGTGAAAGGTCAGGGTTCCTAGCTCATAGTTCTCTGAATGAGTTTGCTTTCGCTTGAAAATTTGTTGTTCGACCTGAAAAGTCAGGGTTGCTAGCTCGGAGTTCACTGAATGAAAACCTAGGCCAGAATAGCTCAGTTGGTAGAGCGCCGGACTGGTGATCCTCGGGTTCCGGGTTCGAATCTCCGCCGGGCTGTTTCGGTACAGGGGGATTTTTCCCACGGAGTTAACATTAGTTCTGACTCCATTTCCCGTACAGTCCTTCGAAGGAGACTATACACCGAGGTTCCGTGTGTGAACGCACGCATAACATCTTGCGCACACGTCAAATCCCATCACCAACTTTCGGAAGAGTAGGCCAGTTTGGCCGTTGGTATGGACGACACGTTACACATAGCATGCACCCTGCCGTGAGAAATGGAAAGAATGAAGGAAGTAAGGGAATTGAGTGGACGATTTTGAACGATATTGACTGGATGACACGGGAAACGACTGAATGAAGCGCCAGCTGGCAGCTCTTCAGTCGGCACTACCCAGGTAGGCAGCCCGTTGTGTAAACAAGTGTGGATTGTAAAGCGCTTAGAGCTTGGTCTCTAGCCGAGAATAGGCGCTATATAAGTATTCATTATTATTATTATTAATATTATTTATTTATTTCATTTCATATTGTGTTGTAACCCAACGGACCACAAGGGGTCGGGTGGAGTTGGCCGAGAGGGGGGGGAGAGGGGGTATTAGGGCTGAATGTTCCAATAAATGAAAAGTCAGTACTCTACATGAAAGTCAATGGTCCAAATGAAAGAGCTGTTTTCAAATGCAAGAAATCAATGCTTCAAATAAAAGGTCAATTCTAGCAATGTCAGGTTAATACTCCAATTAAACTGTCAGCGGTTGTGTGTGTGCGTGTGTGCGTGCGCGCGCGCGCGCGCGCGCGCGTGTGTGTGTGTGTGTGTGTGTGTGTGTGTGTGTGTGTGTGTGTGTGTGTGTGTGTGTGTGTGTGTGTGTGTGTGTGTGTGTGTGTGTGTGTGTGTTGTGTGTGTGTGTGTGTGTGTGTATGTGCGTGCGTGCGTGCGTGCGTGCGCGCGCGCGCAGAGATCAGTCTTGTAAGCTTCTAGTTTCGTGCCATAGTTTCTTTTTTTTTTTTTTTAAGTCGCACGAGTGGCTAGTACAGCAAACGAAAATGAGGACTATCACAGGAAGGGAAATAACCCTTCTCAGTGCATGAATGCTACTCCAATATAGATCAGAGGAAGCTAAAAAACACACACACACACACACACACACACACACACACACACACACACACACACACACACACACACACACACATCATGAAATGCCTTCCCCCAGACCGGAGCGGC
>JADBJO010008425.1:95000-96276 GCA_016801955.1 Conus betulinus
ATCAGAAGTGTATTGGTCAAAGTATTGCACCCCCTTCAGAAGGGGCCATGCCCTATACTGAAAAAACTTTCGCCGCTGCCGCTTTTCCGCTTCTCTCCTCTCTCGCCTCTCTCGTCATCTCTCTCCGTCCTCTCCCTCTCTCCCTCTCCCTCTCATCTCCATCTCTCTCTCGCTCTCCTCTCTCTCTGTAGGTAATGTCTTAAATCATTCGTGCGTGTGCCGCGCACGCGCACAGTGCACGTGTGTGTGTGTGTGGTGTGTGTGTGTGTGTGTGTGTTGTGTGTGTGTGTGTGGTGTGTGGTGTGTTTTAGTTAGTGAGTGAGTGTTTTGTTGTTGTGTGTGTCTTTTTGTCGGTGCATGTGTGGTGTGGTGTGTGAGGTTCTGTGTCTGTTGTCTGTGTCTGTGTAATGCGTCTTCTTTCCTGCCTGTCCTGTCTGTCTGTCTGTCTCTCTGCTCTCTCTCTCGCTCTCGCTCTCTCTGTCTCTGTCTCTCTGTCTCTGTCTGGTCGCCTCTGTCTGTTCTTCTGTCTGTCTGTCGGTCTGTCTGTCTGTCTCTCTCGCTCTCTCTGGTCCTTTTCTTCTGTCTCTTCTCTCTCTTCTCCTCTCTTTCTCCTCCTCTCTCTCTCCATCTCTTCTCTCCTCTCTTCCTCTGTCCTCTCCCCTCTCTCTCTTCTCATCTCTCCCTCTCTCTCTCCTCCTCTCGGGTCCTGCCGCATTCATACTTCTTCTGAATGCTTTCTCATCCCCCTCCCTTACTCTCATCTTCCCTCTCCCCCTGCCGACCCCCCCCCACCCCCGCCCATCAACCACAATTCCTGTCCGCTCCTTTTCTCCCTTCTAACCACTCCCCTCCCCTCCCCCCTCCCCCAAGGCCGCCATCCTCATTCCCCACCCTCTCTTCCCCCACCCTCCTACCTGTTCGGTCCGTGACTGTGTGGTGTTTGTGGTGTGTGTGTGTGTGTGTGGTGTGTGTGTGTGTGTGTGTGTGTGTTTATGTGTGTGTGGTGTGTGTGTGTGTGTGTGTGTGTGTGTGTGTGTGTTTATGTTTGTTGTGTGTGTGTGTGTGTGTGGGTGGTGTGTGTGGGTGTGCGCGGCGCCCGTGCGCGCGCGCGCAAACAGCGTGCGAGATGTGACAGTTTTAACTGGGTGATAATGACACGCTATAGTATCTGTGTGTTTGATCCTGCATTCAATCGATGATGTTGTTGATGTCGTTTGGTGGGGGTGGTGGGGGCAAGGTTTAGATTTATTGCTGTTGGTTGTTCGTTGATTGTTGT
>JADBJO010008426.1:5000-96242 GCA_016801955.1 Conus betulinus
CATGGAAGAAAGGGAAAAGATAAAGAACAAACAAAAAAAAACAAAACAACAGAAAATTTCTAGCAGGGCCTGATATATCTAATCTTAACCAGAGTCAAGATACCCACCCGCTGAGGACACCAAGAACCAGGTTGAGAACAAAGAAAGAGCCCAGAATGATGAGGCTTATGAAGTAGGTCCATGGCCACTCTGTGCCCCACTGCATCATTCACCTGCACATGAACAATATACAGGGTCACCTTTGTTCAGGACTCCTTACTGCATGCAAATGCACATCACCATATCAACCAAACCAAAGGTGAAAGTACACACAGACGACAAAATACAGTCATCTCTTTTCTTTTGTACTGCAACCCCAGTTAAGACTTTGGTCAGAGAACAACGTATCCTTGCAAATCTTCGTCTATTTATTTAATCAAGAGTACCTACATAGCACCAATTTTTGGTCAAAAATCAGGCTTGAAGAGCCCTGAAATCCACATTGTCATTTACACAATGGGCTGCAAACCTGGGTAGTGCCATCTGAAGTGCTGCTTGCTCGTGACACATTCAGTCGTTTTTCTATGTCATTCAGCTGGCTATTATTAGTCCACTCAGTTTCTTACTCATTCTTCAATCTTTTAAAAGCAATAAATGGGCCAACTGCCAAACTGTCCTTTTTTCTGAAAATTGGTGATGACATTCCACGAGTGTGTGCAAGATGTTAAATGTAGAAACACAGACGGAACATCATTATAGTCTCTTTTGAAGGACAATTCAGGAAATACAGCAAGAACCCATGTTAGGTCCGAGGGAAAAAAAAAACAACAAACAAACAAAAACAGTACAAAAAAATGGCCTATCCAAGATTCAAACCCACACTTGCAGAATCGCCAGGGATCACAAGTCTACAGCTTTACCAATAATCTATTCCTGCCCCTAAAACTTGCTAATTATGATGTTAATCTCAACTTCTACTTCATTTACCCTCCTCACCCCCCCCCCCCCCCCCCCCCCCCCCCCCTCTTTTTGGTTTTTAAGAAGAAAAAAATAGAAAACATGATAGATTGGTCTGGGACTTCATTGGACAGACTCGACAATTCTTTGTCTTGACATACACACAATTTCAGGTATTAACTGCAAGATACAAGGAATCATTCTGTATTCCTAATTTCCCCTTTTAATGCTCGAGTTCCAAGTACAAACTGAACATTCCTATGGTCATGTATGATCCTGCTTTTTTTTTTTTTTGACTGACACTATTTACTGAACCATTCTATTAACAAAAAACAACAAAAAACATTTTGAACACACGAAGTGTTTTGCAAATTAAAAGGAAGAATTCAAATAAAAAAATCTACATTTATTACACCTAAGACAGATGAGGCACTAAATCTACCAACCATTTCCCATGACACAAACACAGAAAGCATCAAAGTCCCTTGACATCAGCTAAAGCATCAAACCGTCAAACACCTGCCACTGTTCCACCCAGAGGGCACTACAGGGAACATGTGAAACACCACTCACATCATACATGACATCAGTCCAGCCCTCCATGGTGATGCATTGGAAGACTGTCAGCATGGCCAGGCCAAAGTTGTCAAAGTTGGTGATGCCATAGTTGGGCCCTTCCCAGTTGTCTGCACAGTACGTGCCATTGGGACAGTGTGTAGCCTTGACCGCACGGTGTGGGGTCTTCCACAAACTCTCCTGTACGGAAAACATCCCCACATTTATCATTAATACTTCTAAATTTATGAGAGAGACTGGGAAATACTTAGCATACAATTTCTACCATACAAGACACAAGGATATTAAGTGACAGAAAAAGAGTGCTGAGTTTAAAGTGTTGATTATCAAACAGAACAAAAGACAGCAAGTGCAACAGTGTGCCCAGCACCTCTTGAAAGCATAAAAACATGCATGTACATATAGTTAGGCTAAAACTGTAGTTCCCTTTAGGCTGTGTACAAATCTTTATTCTGACTCATCATCTATCTTCTCAATGGCATTATTTCCACTCTGTCAAGTGCAGATTCTCTCTACAAAGTCACTTTGACAGTCATTCTGTTGAGTCCTAGCATCAGCAGTCCACAGTAAGCTTATCAGTATCAGATCTTTTCAGGCAACCAACTAGAAGAGACACTGCTCTGCTGCTGACTCACTCCAAGATATTCAGCAAGATTCTACAGACATAACACACACAGGACACAACCTATCAAACCTCCAACTTGTTTCAATAATTCATCACTCCTGGAGCCTGCATCATTGTATGAGTGAGCATTCCTGCCCTGCTCTTTCCTTATAACAATGTTCAATGTACTTGCTGACACTGAAGACTGACACAGACCGCATGCAGAGATAGGGACAGGACACCTATGGTCACAAGAGCAGCACATACAGGACCAGACAGTTTGAGACTTTATTCCAAGAATATCAAAGAGGGTGATGAAAATGGCTCTGTCACTTCCACTCTGAATTAAGACTACATGACAGAGGGCTGCACTCTCTGCCTCTTTTCAGCAAACATCATGGTTTCAACTAAGCCCTCACGATTCAGGCAAGCATAGTGGATTAAACACAAGCATTTGGTTTCATGCTTCTCATCAGTGGCCTATCACATACTTGTACTCGAAAATCTCAGGCCCAGGCAAAAACATTTAATAAATATATGACCCTGATAGGGTTTAAGCCTGCAAATTCTGGGGCAAAAGTGTTCCTAAAATATTTGACCCTGATAGGGTTTAAGACTGCAAATTCTGGTGTAAAAGCAATACACAAATATATGAAGCTGATATGATTCAAGCTTGGAACTTCAGCAATAAAAACTTTTTCAACAAATATGTAACACTGACTGGGGTTTAGCCTGCAAATAGGGATGAAAAAGTTCCACTTCCAGTCAATTCTGGGATAAAAAACATTCCACAAACATATGACCTGGATCGAGTTTAAACTTGCAAATTTAGGGGCAATAACCACCCATCATCATACATGCCCCTTACAAGGGTTGAGCCATCCAATTCAGGGACAAAAACCTCCCTCAAAATGTATAACCTGAACAGAGTTTAAACTTGAAAATCTAGGGGTAAAAACAAACCCATCACTATATGCTCCTTATCAGGTTTGAGTCTGCCTATTCAGGGACAAAAACATCCCACAAATATATGACCTGGACAGAGTTTAACCTTGCAAATTTGGGGGCAAAAATAACACATAATAAATACCCCTTAAAAAATTTCTCTGCTTGCCAATTCAGGAACAATAACATCCCTCAAATATATGACCTGATAGAGTTTAAACTTGAAAATCTAGGGGCAAAAACAACACATAGTAAATGCCCTTTACAGGGTATAAGCCTACCAATTCAGGGACACAAAAACACCTCACAAATACATGACCACCAAGGGGATCTGACCCTTTAACCTCCCAGTTCCAGGCCAGGCAGTATCCCTGCATCAAGGTGGCTGGCTGGTTATGGTGTACAATCCCAACAGCTGGAGTACAGTAAACATTTTATAGGCATTGATGCACTTGGTCTGATGTTTTCTCCCCCTACCCACATGTCAACATTTTTCTGCTTTCCCACCCCTCTTGTGATTCTCCAGGCATGCTACATATGGCTGCTATCTGTCTGCAGGTGCTGAACAGGTTAAATACAACAACCACTTCAACTGTTTGTTTTTCAGAGAGAGAGAGAGAGAGAGAGAGAGAGAGAGAGAGAGAGAGAGAGAGAATGTGTGAAGGGAGCAAGGGAGGGAGGGAGAGAGAGGGGAATGCGAGTGTGTGACACGACCAAGTACAAAAAGGGGCAGATGCAAGTATACATGTGCGCTCTGTGTGTTCATGCCCATGTTGTGTGTGAGAGAGAGAGAGAGAGAGCAAGAGTAAGGCAGAGAAACAGAGTTGTGAACTAAGCCGTCAAGATGATACAAAAATGGTGCTCACTGTCCTGTAACACCCTCCATGGTCATTTGTGTTTATTGGGTGACTTCAACTTTCATGTGAATGACCTTCGTGACAGAAGTGCAACCAGGTTTTTAGAGCTCCTGTCGATGTATGATTAAGTCAGACTGTGTCTGGCCCGACTCACAAAGGGGGTCACACTCTAGATCTGGTGATTGTGCAGCCTTCTGATGGAGTTCACCGATCATCCGAGGCCACGTGCACCTTGGAGTCTGACCACTTTAGTGTGGTATCTGCCTTCGACATTGATCTCCCTCCCCCTGCCCCGTGTGTTCCGCAATGTCCGCAACATCCGTGCCATTGACAGAGCAGCGCTGAGAGACGATCTGCAGGTGCAGCTGGGGCAGCTTTGAGAACTGCACCGCTGACCAGTACAACACTTCTCTCCGGGTCGTTCTGGACAAGCATGCTCCTGTGTCTCGACGCAGGATGACGGAGAGGAAGGTGCCGTCCCCCGTGGTTTGGTGTTCTCGGCGATGAACTGCTTCAGGCAAAACACGAGCGGAGATGTGCAGAGCAGCAGTGGAGACTGACAGGACTCACTGTTCACAAACAGATCTATCAGAAAGCCAAGAATTCTGTGACTTTCCTTGTTCACAAAGCCAAGACGTTATTCTACAACACCAGTATTTCGGAGGCAAAGTCTAGCAAAGAACTGTATCACATCACCACACTCTGTGTGCTAGGACTAAAAGTAATCAGCTTCCCACCATCTATCCACTGTCTGCATTGCCAAACATGTTTTCAGACTACTTTTGTTCCAAGGTTGAGAAATTTGGAAAGATCTGGACGATCAAGTGACTGTGGAGCACCCCCTTGGTAAACCGTTCAGTGGTGATCCACTTTGTACATTCAGCCCTGTCACTAATGAAGTGGTTTTGGTAATTTTGAAAAAATCAGCTCCCAAAACTTGTGATCTTGACCCACTCCCCCACGCCCCTGCTCTATGAATGCTTGGACACTGTTTTGCCTTTTTTGACAAAATGATCAATGATTCTCTACTTTCTGGTGTTTTTTCCCTGATGCTCACAAGAGTGTGATTGTAACCCCTCTATTGAAGAAGCCAACACTGAACCCTAACTATCTGAAAAGTTTCCGTCTAGTTTCCAATCCAACACTGAACCCTAACTATCTGAAAAGTTTCCGTCTAGTTTCCAATCTGTCATTTTTGTCAAAGATTATTGAGAAAATTGTGTTGTCTCGGCTTTCCACTCATCGTCCAACCAACTGTTCAGTATCCATCAGTCGGCCTATAGACCCGGTCATAGCATGGAAACTGCTCTGATGAAAGTTGTAAATGATCTCCTGCTTTCTCTTGATGAAAGAAAGCTATCTGTTTTGACATTGTTAGATCTCTCAACTGCATTCGACACCATTGATCACAGCATTCTTCTATCTCGTTTAGAATAGGTGTTTGGTGTTTCTGGCACAGCCCTTCACTGGTTTGAATCATACATGTCCAACCGCACTCAACCTGTATCTATTCAAAACTGCAAATCTAATCGTTAATCGCCTATGGAGTGCCACAGGGTTCTGTCCTTGACCCAGTTTTGTTTGTTTTGTACAACACCCCCTTGTCTGATATCATCTCATCTCACTCTGTTCTGTCTCACTCTTTTGCAGATGATACTCAGTTACAAAGGTCTGCAGAACTCGGCCCATATCAACGAGCTGGTTCAGTCAATGCAAGCATGTATTCAGGATGTTAAATCATGGATGACATTTAACAAACTCAAGTTAAACGATGAGAAAACTGAAGCTTTAGTCATTTCTTCATCAAGAACGTCACTGTCTGCTCCATTACGGACTCGACTTGTTGTTGTTGGTGATGCCACTGTCCATTTTCAAAATCAGCAAAGAATCTTGGCGTTGTTCTTGACTCATATCTGACAATGAATGCTCAGGTCATGAACGTAATTCGTACAGTTAACTTAGAACTCCGTCATATCAGCTCTATTCGCCATTTCCTCTCGACTGAGGCAACAAAAAATCTCGTTTAGGCATTTGTGCTCTCCCGTCTGGATTATTGCAATGGTCTCCTTGTGAATTGCCCACAAGAACTTATACAACGAATTCAGAGTTTACAAAATACTGCAGCACGCCTGGTCTTCAGGGTTCCCCGTAGAGACCACATCACCCCGCATCTCGTCACTCTGCACTGGCTCCCCATAGAAGAACGCATTAGATACAAAATTGCATGCATGTGTTTTTCATGCCATCAATGGATCTGGCCCTGTCTATCTTTCTCACCTGGTTAGCATATACACACCGTCAAGAACACTCCGCTCATCATCCAGCACTCTCACCCTCTGCAAGCCACGCGTTTCAACAAAAACCTATGGTGAACGTTCCTTCTTTTTTTTGCAGCTCCTTCTGTTGGGAACTCTCTCCCACTTTCGATCCACTCTGCCAAAACTGACTCTGCTTTCTGCTCTGCACTCAAAACCCATCTGTTTAAGGAATTTTCTTTGTAGAAAACATTTTTGTCCTGGTGTTGGGTGTGTCATTGCGTTACGTGTTGTAAGTGTTGCCTTTGAAAACTGACAATGTGTGTGTGCGTGCGAGTCGTGTCAGTGTTGACTGGCCAGCCCCCCCCCCCCCCCCCCCTGCTATGTTTCATTGTCATAATGATGAGGTGACTGGGTTTATGGTTTACTATAGTGATTTCTGTTTTTACATGTTTATAGTTGATTACTGTAAAGCGCTGTGAGCTCTAGTGAGAAAGAGCGCTCTATAAATATACGTTATTATTATCATTATTATTATTATAGAAACGATTATTCTACAAGCATACATGTCAATAAAATTATCAGACACATCTAAGAGATGACCTTGTGCAATACAACATATCAACATTATGTGAAGAGCTACGTTTAAGTGCTAGATTGGGGCATTAGCACTAGAAGTCAGAGTCAGAGTTTAGTCCCTCCTCTTTCACCCCTCCCAGCAGCCCCACCCCCAGGGATTGCCAGGATAACCGGATAAGCCTGGCCTTGATACCCTGAAAACTAGCTGCAGGGAGCCACCCCAAGCCTCTCTCTCGTTTAGCTGCTCACGCTGTGAACATTGCTTTTAAGTTCCAGAATAATCATGGCAGGAATAGCAGGAAAGAAGCTGAGGACATAACAGCGTGTGTGTGTGTGTGTGTGTGTGTGTGTGTGGTGGTGTGTGTGTGTGTGTGGTGTGGCGTGTGGCGTGGGCGTGTGTGTGTGTGGTGTGTGTGGTGTGGTGTGGTGTGGTGTGGTGTGTGTGTGTGTGTGGTTGTGTGTGCGTGCGTGCGTGCGTGCGTGCGTGTGTGTGTGTGAGTGTGAGTGTGAGTGTATGTGTGCGTGTGTTTGTGCATGCATGTCACCTGTTTTGTTCTCCTTGCATGCTGAATGAAGTTTGCCGTAGAAGAGCTCCAAGCCGATGATGGCATAGATGAAGACAACAAAGATGACAAGCAGTGCTATATGTAACAAAGGCACCATTGCACGCACAATGAGTTTAAAAACTACTTGCAGACCTGAAACAGACCAAAATCAAACACTTAATACAATGTTCATGAAAATGTGTACTTCTTCTACCGAGGTAAACAACAAAAGAATACTACTGTTCTTCCAAAACACTAACATCATTTCTTTCACAGTGTAAAGAGTAACATGGCTTTGTGTGAAATCCTGAGAAAGATTGTGAGAAAGTGAATGCAGCTCTGCAAGTCCAGATCCATGGATCTATGTGTCTGCATGATGGATCTGTGTTTGTATGAAACGGATCTGTGTGTTTACAAGCACAGATCTTATGTTTACATGCAAAGATCTGTATGTCTACAAGCATACACAACTGTCTCTTCATCTCAAGACTGTGTCTCTCCATGCACAAATCTTTGTCTGCAAGCATGGATCTAATTACATAATGGATCTATGTCTGCATTCATAGATCTGTGCGTCAACATGCATGGATTTGTGTGTCTACACATACAAATTTGTCAATGAAGATGGATGAAATCTGTGTACAATCAAGGCTGAGGAAAGGGATGGCAGAATTTCAGCCGCAGCCTGCAAGCTAAGCCTTTGTGTCCAGTAACACCCTGTCATGCTGTGTCTAGCCTAGCAGACAACAGAGGCTGTGTTAAAGCCAACAGCACACTCACATCTAAAACTTACTATAAACTCAGCTTAATTTCTGATTCTAAACTGTCGCATCTCAAATCACTTATCTAAGTGTTCATCAGAATAAACGAGAAATACACATTTCCGCAAAAAACTATCATTATCAGACAGAAGACCAGGGAACCTTGTCTTCAATCAGCCTGCAGTCAACACACTTATACCCAATTATCCAGCCGATGTCTAATGAATTTCAAATACTCATTATACCATGCTTTTATAGTATGCTGAGTGGTTCAACAGATGAGACACATCATCAAGTTTCTTCACCCTTTTGATAGCATTTGATTGCGTTATAAAGTATTCACGCTAACACAATTTCTGTAGCATCTTTATCTATGTTCTGTTCACAACTAGAGGCCTGTTTAACTCTTTCTGTATTTATTCTTATCGAAATGTTCACTTCCTGTGAACAGGAAATTTGCGCCTTTTGCAAAATCATTCCCCAAGATAATCTTGATAATAGATATGTTTGATCATTAAAGCTTAGAATATGAAGTTAATTTTCACTTATAGCCCAGGACACCACAAAGGTGATGTCAGGGCTCAATTCACAAAGAAACAAAAACTGTTCAGAATGTGAAGTTTTGAAGATGCTTTAGATTTTTAAAAGTTATTGCACATACATGCACACACACACACACACACACACACACACACACACACACACATGCATGCAATCTTGCACGCATGCATGCTTGTGCACACACACACACACACACACACACACACACACACACACACACACACACACATGCACACACACACTACACCACACACACACACATTCAATACTCCCACCTAGTCGTTATGTGTGGCGGTTTGTTTTCTTTTTGTGCAGCTGTCCCTGTATTTCCTACCTGTTTACTGGGCACGATCCAGTGATGACCCTCTTTATCTTCCCCCCATGTCCCTGATAAATGACCTGCCACCTTGCTAGGGCTATTGACAAAAGCCTTGGTCACACATCTATTTGCTGAATATATCTCTGTGTGTGCTGCCCTGCTGATGTATATGCAGCCATAAATAATGAAGATGATAAAGGATAATGAACATCTATAAAAGTGCATTTCCCCACAGGTTCTGCTCTGAGCTGCTTTACGAAACAGAAAACCCTGATGACTATCACCACCTTCCTTTGACACTCCAATTTGTTTATGAAGAAGATTTGTTTGAAGGTCATGATGGGCAATTACACGTAAAATAAAACTTATTCCAGCCAATGTGCTTTGCTGTTGTGCTTCTCTTATCTGTGCTCATTGTATCATTTATGATCACACATCTGCTTCGTACTCTTGTTTGTGATCACACGTATGTCGGTAGGTATGGTGTATTGACTGAAGACACACAGAGAGAGAGAGAGAGAGAGTTGTATGTGCATGGGTGTATAGTAGTAGTAGTAGTAGTAGTAGTTGTTGTTGTGTTGTTGTTGTACTTCAGTTTTACATCTGTTCACAAATGTGATATTTGACACAGAGAGAGAGAGAGAGAGAGAGAGAGAGAGAGAGAGAGAGAGAGAGAGAGAGAGAGAGAGAGAGAGAGAGAGATGCATAAATGTCTGTGACTATGTAAGTGTATGTGTAAACATCCTTACAACATACCTGCAAAATAATCTTAAAGTAAATGCTTAACTGGACCACAAATTAAAGAAAAAAAAAAACACTGAAGGCAAACTCTAAATCTGAAATGACATCACACAAAGGCATGCTTGATAATAGTGGTAAATAAGCTTGAAGAGGTAAACAGTCAAACAGTAGATGCTTGCTGGTATTCTTCGTTCTCCACAAGTACATTCTGCTTCATTTGTAAATTTAGTTTTTAAGACATCAAGTTTTTCTTTACAAAATACTGAAATTAAATTTCTGTACTGGTACATATTTTTCACTTGTTAATGATGAATGCTGTTTTTACATGTTCATAAATAATTAAATGAGTATTTTTATCAGCCACATCAAGCAACATATTTTTGTAGTGTTTTCTGAATTGGCACCAGTTTGCTTTAATAACTGATTGACTTTTGGTAAAGAAAAGGATATATTCAATACCATGCCACACTTTTCTTTCTGGCACCTCTCTTTGTTCATTTATCAGCTAGCTCATTACCCCAAATACCACAATGCGATGGAATCTAACAGAAGGTGACATCAGTTCCTTTACATATCAAAACATGAATAAGATGCATATTTCACTTACAAGGAAGTTGTTTGAAAGAGTATTTGGAAATTTTATGGTTTGCAGAACAGACACTGAATCACACAAAACAACTACTTTAAATATTGATTGTGGCAAATCAATCAAATGTGACACCACCATAATAACAGCTAACATTTCAGCGACAAATATTGATCTGCCTTTTCTGATGGAATATATCTTTTCAACCTTTTGTGATGGTATAACAAAAGCACAACCTGACTGATTATTAGACAATACTGAACCATCTGTGTAAACTTTAAGATGTTGAGGATATTCCTCTTGTATATGCATCTTTACAGAATAAGATAAAAATATTGGTTGGTTGGTTTTTGAACACATCAGTGTGATCAAGATCAAAATGTGCCTTGTTTCTTTCCCAAGGAGGAGGAGAAATCAAGGCCACCTTCGCTAATGTCTCAGAACTGACTGTTCACTCTTTCAAAAGATTTTCTGTACAAGAACCAATGGTAAAATGACAAAATAGTCTGAGCTCTTTTTGGATAATGAGATTCAGCATTTAGAGCAATCTCATGTTTGTTCACACCTATGAGCACTGAACACTTCATTACATATTTGGCAAGTGTTAAGTTTTCTATGTTCATCTAATGGTAAAATATTAATTTCCTTATAAGTTCAGGAAGTTGAAGCATGGAACGGAAGACCAAGACATAATTTACAGGCTTTACTATCTATGCTTTGCAGCTTTTGTAACAAGTGCTTAGTGGCACTGAAGAAAGCCTCTTGTGCATAGTATAATCTTGATTGGATCAGTGATGTGGCTAAATGGTTAAAGTATTTATATCCTGACACCAGCATACAGACACACACACATGCACACACATGCACAGTGTGTGTGTGTGTGTGTGTGTGTGTGTGTGTGTGTGTGTGTGGTGTGTGTGTGTGTGTGTGTGTGTGTGTGTGTGTGTGTGTGTGTGTGTGTGTGTGTGTGTGTGTGCGTGTGCGTGCATGCCTGTGTGTGCATGCATGTGTGTGTGTGTGTGTGTGTGTGTGTGTGTGTGTGTGTGTGTGTGTGTGTGTGTGTGTGTGTGTGAGTGAGTGTGAGTGTGTGTGCATATGTGTGTGCAAACCTCTGTGTGAAGCAAGGCTTGCATGTCAATAAAAGCAAAAAGTCTACCAGAGAAAAGGAGAGTGAGGGAGAGCGAGTGAGGGAGAGAAAGTGATTAAAAAAAAAAAAAAAAAGCAACAGGAAAAAAAAAAAAACAGGAAAAAATACATGTAAGCAAACACACAGGAAAGAAAGGGATGAAGAGAAACAAAATCAGAAAAAAGTGTAAGCAGACACTGGAGAGAAGGGAAGGGAAAGGGAGTCAAAAAGCGAAAAATATGTAAGTCAGATGATGTGCATGTGCATATGTCTGAGATAACATGCATAACAGACAGACAAACTGAAAGAAAGGGAAGAGGAGTGGAGACAGGGGAGAGGGAGAGAAAGGGGGGAGAGACATAGAGACAGACAGAAAGAAAGATAGGAAAAGACAGACAGGAGTAAGAATGTGAGCAAAGATAAGATAGATAATGTTGCTTAAAGAATGTGAGCAAGCGAGTGTGTGAATGTGTGTGTGTGTGTGTGTGTGTGTGTGTGTGTGTGTGTGTGTGTGTGTGTGTGTGTGTGTGTGTGTGTGTGTGTGTGCGTGCGCGCGCGCGCGCACACACACATGTAACATGTGTCCATGCAGTATGAACATGTGTACATGCGTTATCATCAGTATCATCATCCTCATCTATCCATACCTCTTTCCCCATCCCCCCCCCCCCCCACACACACACACACACATACACACACATTCAGCCCTTCCTGGCAAGTTCTACAAGTGGGGTACTGAATTATCCTGCCAGTGCTGCTGCAACCCCAGAACAGACAATGGCACTGTCCCCTTTCCAGGCACTGGCTTTCAAACAGATAAATGAGCTGGCATGAGATTGCTACCTCTTGAATGGTAACATTACTCTAGCTCTGTGTGTGTGTGTGTGTGTGTGTGTGTGTGTGTGTGTGTGTGTGTGTGTGTGCATGCATGTGTGTCTGCACACATGTGTGCAAATGCATACAAGAGCGCGCGCGCACCTCTGTGTGTGTGTGTGTGTGTGTGTGTGTGTGTCTGCACACATGTGTGCAAATGCATACAAGAGCGTGCGCACCTGTGTGTGTGTGTGTGTGTGTGTGTGTGTGTGTGTGTGTGTGTGTGTGTGAGAGAGAGAGAGAGAGAGAGAGAGAGAGAGAGAGAGAGAGAGAGAATGAATGTGTGTGTGCGTGTGTGTGCGTGTGTGTGTGTGCGTGTGTGTGTACAAGTGTTGGTAGATGTAGAGTGAAAGGACGCCCACATGTGAGCATTTGTTTGGTGTGATGTGTGTGCATGTGTGCATGTGAGTGTAAGTGTGTTAGTCATGTTGTGGTGTGGTGATTGTGCCCATATGTGGGGGAGAGAGAAGTGTGTTGCGTGTGAGCATGTATCCTTGGTGTGTAAGGTAAAGTGCTCTGTGTGTGTGTGTGTGTGTGTGTGTGTGTGTGTGTGTGTGTGTGTGTGTGTGTGTGCGAGCGCGCGCGAGTGCGTGCGTGCATGCGTGAGTGCGCGCGCGCGTGCATGTATGTGTGTGCGCACGCACGCATGTGTGTGTGAGTGTGCGCGCATGCGATCATGTGTGTACGCACGAGTGTGTTTACATGTGCTTGTGCTTGTGTGTATGTCTGTATGTGTGCACATGGTAAGAGATAGGTGGAGAGAAGGGGAGGAAATGGGATGCCTAAGGTAATGTTGCTTACTGCCCAGCTGACAGCAAAGGGCCATATCAGGGCTGATGGAAAGGGATGAGAGGGAGAGAGAAACATAAAGCACCTGTGTGAAAGAATGTGTGCTAGAGAGAGATTGGGAGGGGGGGGAGACAGAGAGAGAGAGAGAGAGAGAGAGAGAGGAGAGAGAGAGAGAGAGAGTGTGTGTGTGTTGTGTGATTGTGTGCATGTGTGTGCATGCATGCTAGCATACATATGAGTGTGTTTTTCATTTTGTGGTATGGTGATTGTGCCTACATCTGACCGGGAGAACGAGCATGTCTGTGTGCATATGAGAGAGAGAGAGAGACAGAGAGAGAGAGAGAGAGAGAGAGTCTGAGAGAAAGAGAGACTCTGTGTGTGTGTGTGTGTGTGTGTGTGTGTGTGTGTGTGTGTGTGTGTATGTGTGTGTGTGCGTGCGCGCACGCGCACGCGTATGCACATGCATGCATGTTTGTATGTAGAGTGCATGTGAGAGTTTGTATAGTGTGGTGTGTGTGTGTGCACGCATGTGCATGAGAGTAAGCGTGTCTGTCACTGTGTGGTGTGGTGATTGTGCCCACATGTGGGGAAGAGAGTGACAGTGTGTTTTGTGTGTGCACATGTATGTGGCATGTGTGGAGTGAGACAGTGTGCGTGCATGTGTGGATGTGTGCATGCATGCGTGCATGTATGTATATGTGTATGCCTGTCTGTCTGCGGGTGTCTGTTGCTGTGTATGTGAATGTGAGTGCATACACATTGTTGTATTGTCATTTGACAGATGTGCATATACATATATGTGCTAATGAGCAAAATGAAAAGATACATCAGAGAGGAGGGAAGGGACAGGGAAGGGGAGGGGAGAAAAAATGTAAAGTGTGTGAGTGAAAAAGAGAGAGAGAGAGAGTGTGTGAGTGTGTGTGCGTATGTGTGTGTGTGTGCGTATGTGTGTGTGTGCATGCGCGTGCATGCGTGTGTGCATGCGTGCGTGCCCGCGCGCGTGTGTGTACATGCATGCTCGTGTATATATATATAATAAGCATGAGTGTGTTTGTTGTTTTGTGGTTTTGTGGTATAATGTTGTGCCCATACCTGAAAGGGTGAAAGGAGTGTGTGTGTGTGTGTGTGTGTGTGTGTGTAAGATAATGTTGCTTATAGCCCAGCCAACCGCAAATGGCCACATCAGGGCTGTCACCACGTTAAAATCAACTCACAGCGTGTGTGTGTGTGTGTGTGTGTGTGTGTGTGTGTGTGTGTGTGTGTGTGTGCACGCGCGCGCGCGCGCAAGCGCGCATTTGCCAGTGCATGCACTCACATGTGCATGGATGCACATTTGTGTGTTATGTGATAGGTGTGTGCATGTACATGTGCAAATGAGCGAGTGACAGAGATGCAGAGGAGAGGAGGGAGGGAGGGAGAAGGAGGGGGAAGGCAGAGGAGGAGGAGAAGCAGAAGAAGAAGGAGAGAGAGAGAGAGCGCATGTGTGTGCATGTGTGCGCCTCTCTCTCTCTCTCTCTCTCTCTCTCTCTCTCTCAAGTCCACTGCACTATGATCAATCTTCCCTTCATCTATACTATGATTACACCATACAAACTTGGCCAGCTGCCACACAATTTATTGAATTAGTGATGACAGCAGAGGTGCAATAGGAGTTACAGCCATTCAGACCCTGATAAGGGGGAAGGGGACTGTAAAACAGAGTGGGCTGGGAGATGGAGCAAGGATGGCTTGTCAAGGTTGCACCATTCCAGACCCCAAAAATGGAAAGCATGCCTGTTACCTTGTCAGGAAAGACATGTTTTTGCCTACGTTTGGTGTGTTTATTTCTGGAGGTTTCTCAGTATCACTAAATCAACATATGAATCTGTTCTTCACATTTTCTTTATACATACTTTATGGTGCCTGCAATTTACATTATAAAAAATCTCTTGTCTGATCAAGTCAATTTTCCTGTTCTGTAATTAGTCTCTCAAGAGTGACTATGGAGTGTACACAGTGTAACTGCTGAGAGATGACCAGCAACATACCTGGATGTACTATTACTAGTTAGTCCTTACTTGTAGGTATGCAGATACCCATAACTGAAACAAGTTCATTGGAATGGCTCTCTTGTGGCCTGTAGGTGCCACAGAAATGAAACATATATGCCACAGTGGAATACTTCCAAATAGCTGCAGCTTATAAAAGCTGTCCTCCCTGCTCCTCTCACCTAACCAGTGTATATATATATATATATATATATATATATATATATATATATATATATATATATATATGCAGTCATTGCAACACCTAGCTGCTCTGTAAGGTGCTGGAACGGTGCTCGGTACTTATCCTTGGAATTTATTGTTTCATTGTAATTTAGTCCCTTGCGGATTCATTCCAAGAACCGGCCCTCAGCACTTGTGTCTTAAGAGGTTATCTTTTTATTTTCTACTTTTCACAAGAAAATGTAGCTTGTTTTGCTCTTTCATGATTTTCTTTTGCTTCTTAGGTGGCACCTTTAGTTAGTTTTTTTTTTTGAAAAACTCAACAAACATATTATGGTATTGCACACCAGCCTTTTTCTGGTATAGCATTCTTCTTAAAACCGAAAAGGCAGAGGAGTCAATTTACCACTTTCCGCGGTCACTGAGGAGAAACAATCAGGTTTTGAAATACCGGTATCTGACCAGGAGTTATATGTTAGTGAGCTTTCTCCCCATTGGAGATGGTCTCCCTCTTTGGAGACTATAAGCTTGCTGAAGGTTCATTTGAGAAGCATTTATTTATTCCCCATTCACCCACTCAAGCACATACTGTCGGTTAGGCAGAATCATCTGCCACTGCAGATATGAAGGCTTACCACCCCCCTATTTCTACAATCTGAGATAAGAGCAAGCTTTGTTTATAATTCAATACTTCTTGCAAGTGGTAATTTGACTCCTCTGCCTTTTCGGTTTTAAGAAGAATGCTATACCAGAAAAAGGCTGGTGTGCAATACCATAGTATGTTTGTTGAGTTTTCAAAAAAAAAAAAACTAAACTAAAGGTGCCACCTAAGAAGCAAAAGAAAAATCATGAAAGAGCAAAAAAAGCTACATTTTCTTGTGAAAAGTAGAAAATATAAAAAAGATAACCTCTTAAGACACAAGTGCTGAGGGCCAGTTCTTGGAATGAATCCGCAAGGGACTAAATTACAATGAAACAATAAATTCCAAGGATAAGTACCGAGCACCGTTCCAGCACCTTACAGAGCAGCTAGGTGTTGCAATGACTGCATATATATATATATATATATATTATATATATATATATATATATATATATATATATATACACTGGTTAGGTGAGAGGAGCAGGGGAGGACAGCTTTTATAAGCTGCAGCTATTTGGAAGTATTCCACTGTGGCATATATGTTTCATTTCTGTGCACCTACAGGCCACAAGAGAGCCATTCCAATGAACTTGTGTTCAGTTATGGGTATCTGCATACCTACAAGTAAGGACTAACTAGTAATAGTACATCCAGGTATGTTGCTGGTCATCTCTCAGCAGTTACACTGTGTACACTCCATAGTCACTCTTGAGAGACTAATTACAGAACAGGAAAATTGACTTGATCAGACAAGAGATTTTTTATAATGTAAATTGCAGGCACCATAAAGTATGTATAAAGAAAAATGTGAAGAACAGATTCATATGTTGATTTAGTGATACTGAGAAACCTCCAGAAATAAACACACCAAACGTAGGCAAAAAACATGTCTTTCCTGACAAGGTAACAGGCATGCTTTCCATTTTTGGGGTCTGGAATGGTGCAACCTTGACAAGCCATCCTTGCTCCATCTCCCAGCCCACTCTGTTTTACAGTCCCCTTCCCCCTTATCAGGGTCTGAATGGCTGTAACTCCTATTGCACCTCTGCTGTCATCACTAATTCAATAAATTGTGTGGCAGCTGGCCAAGTTTGTATGGTGTAATCATAGTATAGATGAAGGGAAGATTGATCATAGTGCAGTGGACTTGAGAGAGAGAGAGAGAGAGAGAGAGAGAGAGAGCGCACACATGCACACACATGCGCTCTCTCTCTCTCTCCTTCTTCTTCTGCTTCTCCTCCTCCTCTGCCTTCCCCCTCCTTCTCCCTCCCTCCCTCCTCTCCTCTGCATCTCTGTCACTCGCTCATTTGAACACATGTACATGCACACACCTATCACATAACACAACAAAAATGTGCATCCATGCACATGTGAGTGCATGCACTGGCAAATGCGCGCTTGCGCGCGCGCGCGCGTGCACACACCACACACACACACACACACACACACACAACACACACACACACACACGCTGTGAGTTGATTTTAACGTGGTGACAGCCCTGATGTGGCCATTTGCGGTTGGCTGGGCTATAAGCAACATTATCTTACACACACACACACACACACACACACACACTCTTTCACCCTTTCAGGTATGGGCACAACATTATACCACAAAACAACAAAACAACAAACACACTCATGCTTATTATATATATATACACGAGCATGCATGTACACACACGCGCGCGGGCACGCACGCATGCACACACACGCATGCACGCATGCACACACACACACATACGCACACACACACACACATACGCACACACACTCACACACTCTCTCTCTCTCTCTCTCTTTTTCACTCACACACTTTACATTTTTCTCCCCTCCCCTTCCCTGTCCCTTCCTCCTCTCTGATGTATCTTTTCATTTGCTCATTAGCACATATATGTATATGCACATCTGTCAAATGGACAATACAACAATGTGTATGCACTCACATTCACATACACAGCAACAGACACCCGCAGACAGACAGGCATACACATATACATACATGCACGCATGCATGCACACATCCACACATGCACGCACACTGTCTCACTCCACACATGCCACATACATGTGCACACACAACAAACACACTGTCACTCTCTTCCCCACATGTGGGCACAATCACCACACCACACAGTGACAGACACGCTTACTCTCATGCACATGCGTGCACACACACACACCACACTATACAAACTCTCACATGCACTCTACATACAAACATGCATGCATGTGCATACGCGTGCGCGTGCGCGCACGCACACACACATACACACACACACACACACACACACAACACACACACACACACACACACACAGAGTCTCTCTTTCTCTCAGACTCTCTCTCTCTCTCTCTCTCTGTCTCTCTCTCTCTCTCATATGCACACAGACATGCTCGTTCTCTCCCGGTCAGATGTAGGCACAATCACCATACCACAAAATGAAAAAAAAACACTCATATGTATGCTAGCATGCATGCACACACATGCACACAATCACACAACACACACACATCTCTCTCTCTCTCTCTCTCTCTCTCTCTCTCTCTCTCTCTCTGTCTCCCCCCCCCCTCCCAATCTCTCTCTCTAGCACACATTCTTTCACACAGGTGCTTATGTTTCTCTCTCCCTCTCATCCCTTTCCATCAGCCCTGATATGGCCCTTTGCTGTCAGCTGGGCAGTAAGCAACATTACCTTAGGCATCCCATTTCCTCCCCTTCTCTCCACCTATCTCTTACCATGTGCACACATACAGACATACACACAAGCACAAGCACATGTAAACCACACTCGTGCGTACAAACATGATCGCATGCGCGCACACTCACACACACAATGCGTGCGTGCGCACACACATACATGCACGCGCGCGCGCACTCACGCATGCACGCACGCACTCGCGCGCGCTCGCACACACACACACACACACACACACACACACACACACACACACACACACACACACAGAGCACTTTACCTTACACACCAAGGATACATGCTCACACGCAACACACTTCTCTCTCCCCCACATATGGGCACAATCACCACACCACAACATGACTAACACACTTACACTCACATGCACACATGCACACACATCACACCAAACAAATGCTCACATGTGGGCGTCCTTTCACTCTACATCTACCAACACTTGTACACACACACGCACACACACACACGCACACACACACGCACACACACATTCATTCTCTCTCTCTCTCTCTCTCTCTCTCTCTCTCTCTCTCTCACACACACACACAACACACACACACACACACACACACACACACACACACACACAGGTGCGCACGCTCTTGTATGCATTTGCACACATGTGTGCAGACACACACACACACACACACACACACACAGAGGTGCGCGCGCTCTTGTATGCATTTGCACACATGTGTGCAGACACACATGCATGCACACACACACACACACACACACACACACACACACACACACACACACACACACAGAGCTAGAGTAATGTTACCATTCAAGAGGTAGCAATCTCATGCCAGCAGCTCATTTATCTGTTTGAAAGCCAGTGCCTGGAAAGGGGACAGTGCCATTGTCTGTTCTGGGGTTGCAGCAGCACTGGCAGGATAATTCAGTACCCCACTGTAGAACTTGCCAGGAAGGGCTGAATGTGTGTGTATGTGTGTGTGTGTGGGGGGGGGGGGGGGGATGGGGAAAGAGGTATGGATAGATGAGGATGATGATACTGATGATAACGCATGTACACATGTTCATACTGCATGGACACATGTTACATGTGTGTGTGCGCGCGCGCGCGCACGCACACACACACACACACACACACACACACACACACACACACACACACACATACACACACACACACACACACACACACACACACATTCACACACTCGCTTGCTCACATTCTTTAAGCAACATTATCTTATCTTATCTTTGCTCACATTCTTACTCCTGTCTGTCTTTTCCTATCTTTCTTTCTGTCTGTCTCTATGTCTCTCCCCCCTTTCTCTCCCTCTCCCCTGTCTCCACTCCTCTTCCCTTTCTTTCAGTTTGTCTGTCTGTTATGCATGTTATCTCAGACATATGCACATGCACATCATCTGACTTACATATTTTTCGCTTTTTTGACTCCCTTTCCCTTCCCTTCTCTCCAGTGTCTGCTTACACTTTTTTCTGATTTTGTTTCTCTTCATCCCTTTCTTCCCTGTGTTTGCTTACATGTATTTTTCCTGTTTTTTTTTCCTGTTGCTTTTTTTTTTTTTTTTAATCACTTTCTCTCCCTCACTCGCTCTCCCTCACTCTCCTTTTCTCTGGTAGACTTTTTGCTTTTATTGACATGCAAGCCTTGCTTCACACAGAGGTTTGCACACACATATGCACACACACTCACACTCACTCACACACACACACACACCACACACACACACACACACACACACACACACACACACACACACACCACACATGCATGCACACACAGGCATGCACGCACACGCACACACACACACCACACACACTGTGCATGTGTGTGCATGTGTGTGTGTCTGTATGCTGGTGTCAGGATATAAATACTTTAACCATTTAGCCACATCACTGATCCAATCAAGATTATACTATGCACAAGAGGCTTTCTTCAGTGCCACTAAGCACTTGTTACAAAAGCTGCAAAGCATAGATAGTAAAGCCTGTAAATTATGTCTTGGTCTTCCGTTCCATGCTTCAACTTCCTGAACTTATAAGGAAATTAATATTTTACCATTAGATGAACATATAGAAACTTAACACTTGCCAAATATGTAATGAAGTGTTCAGTGCTCATAGGTGTGAACAAAAATGAGATTGCTATAAAACTGAATCTCATTATCCAAAAAGAGCTCAGACTATTTTGTCATATTCTACCATTGGTTCTTGTACAGAAAAATCTTTGAAAGAGTCAACAGTCAGTTCTGAGACATTAGCGAAGGTGGCCTTGATTTCTCCTCCTCCTTGGGGAAAGAAACAAGGCACATTTTGATCTTGATCACACTGATGTGAGCAAAACCAACCAACCAAATATTTTATCTTATTCTGTAAAGATGCATATACAAGAGAAATATCCTCAACATCTTAAAGTTTACACAGATGGTTCAGTATTGTCTAATAATCAGTCAGGTTCTGCTTTTGTTATACCATCACAAAAGGTTGAAAAGATATATTCCATCAGAAAAGGCAGATCAATATTTGTCGCTGAAATGATAGCTGTTATTATGGCGTGTCACATTTGATTGATTTGCCACAATCAATATTTAAAGTAGTTGTTTGTGTGGATTCAGTGTCTGTTCTGCAAACCATAAAATTTCCAAATACCGTTTCGAACAACTTCCTTGTAAATGAAATATGCATCTTATTCATGTTTTGATATGTAAAGGAACTGATGTCACCTTCTGTTGGATTCCATCGCATTGTGGTATTTGGGGTAATGAGCTAGCTGATAAATGAACAAAGAGGGAGCCAGAAATGAAAAGTGTGGCACGGTATTGAATATATCCTTTCTTTACCTGAAGTCAATCAGTTATTAAAGCAAACGTCTGTGCCGATTCAGAAAACACTACAAAAATACGTTGCTTGATGTGGCTGATAAAAATACTCATTTAATTAATTATGAAACATGTAAACAGCATTCCTCATTAACAAGTGAAAAATATGTACCAGTACAGAAATTTCATTTTCAGTATTTTGTAAAGATTAAAACTTGATGTCTTAAAAACTAAATTTACAAATGAAGCAAGAATGTACTTGTGGAGAACGAAGAATAACCAGCAAGCATCTACTGTTTGACTGTTTACCTCTTCAAGCTTATTTACCACTATTATCAAGCATGCCTTTGTGTGATGTCATTTCAGATTAGAGTTTGCCTTCAGTGTTGTTTTTTCTTTAATTTGTGGTCAGTTAAGCATTTACTTTAATTATTTGCAGGTATGTTGTAAGGATGTTTACACATACACTTACATAGTCACAGACATTATGCATCTCTCTCTCTCTCTCTCTCTCTCTCTCTCTCTCTCTCTCTCTCGCTCTCTCTCTCTCTCTGTGTCAAATATCACATTTGTGAACAGATGTAAAACTGAAGTACAACAACAACAAACAACTACTACTACTACTACTACTACTATACACCCATGCACATACAAACTCTCTCTCTCTCTCTCTGTGTCTTCAGTCAATACACCATACCTACCGACATACGTGTGTGATCACAAACAAGAGTACGAAGCAGATGGTGTGATCATAAATGATACAATGAGCACAGATAAGAGAAGCACAACAGCAAAGCACATTGGCTGGAATAAGTTTATTTTACGTGTAATGCCCATCATGACCTTCAAACAAAAATCTTCTTCATAAACAAAATTGGAGTGTCAAAGGAAAGGTGGTGATAGTCATCAGGGTTTTCTGTTTCGTAAAGCAGCTCAGAGCAGAACCTGTGGGGGAAATGCACTTTTATAGATGTTCATTATCCTTTATCATCTTCATTATTTATGGCTGCATATACATCAGCCGCAGGGCAGCACACACAGAATATTCAGCAAATAGATGTGTGACCAAGGCTTTTGTCAATAGCCCTAGCAAGGTGGCAGGTCATTTATCAGGGACATGGGGGGAAGATAAAGAGGGTCATCACTGGATCGTGCCCAGTAAACAGGTAGGAAATACAGGGACAGCTGCCACAAAAAGAAAACAAACCGCCACACATAACGACTAGGTGGGAGTATTGAATGTGTGTGTGTGTGTGGTGTATGTGTGTGTGTGCATGTGTGTGTGTGTGTGTGTGTGTGTGTGTGGTGTGTGTGTGTGTGTGTGTGCACAAGCATGCATGCGTGCAAGATTGCATGCATGTGTGTGTGTGTGTGTGTGTGTGGTGTGTGTGTGTGTGTGTGCATGTATGTGCAATAACTTTTAAAAATCTAAAGCATCTTCAAAACTTCACATTCTGAACAGTTTTGTTTCTTTGTGAATTGAGCCCTGACATCACCTTTGGTGTCCTGGGCTATAAGTGAAAATTAACTTCATATTCTAAGCTTTAATGATCAAACATATCTATTATCAAGATTATCTTGGGGAATGATTTTGCAAAAAGGCGCAAAATTCCTGTTCACAGGAAGTGAACATTTCGATAAGAATAAAATACAGAAAGAGTTAAACAGGCCTCTAGTTGTGAACAGAACATAGATAAAGATGCTACAGAAATTGTGTTAGCGTGAATACTTTATAACGCAATCAAATGCTATCAAAAGGGTGAAGAAACTTGATGATGTGTCTCATCTGTTGAACCACTCAGCATACTATATAAAGCATGGTAATGAGTATTGAAATTCATTAGACATCGGCTGGATAATTGGGTATAAGTGTGTTGACTGCAGGCTGATGAAGACAAGGTTCCCTGGTCTTCTGTCTGATAATGATAGTTTTTTGCGGAAAATGTGTATTTCTCGTTTATTCTGATGAACACTTAGATAAGTGATTTGAGATGCGACAGTTTAGAAGATCAGAAATTAAGCTGAGTTTATAGTAAGTTTTAGATGTGAGTGTGCTGTTGGCTTTAACACAGCCTCTGTTGTCTGCTAGGCTAGACACAGCATGACAGGGTGTTACTGGACACAAAGGCTTAGCTTGCAGGCTGCGGCTGAAATTCTGCCATCCCTTTCCTCAGCCTTGATTGTACACAGATTTCATCCATCTTCATTGACAAATTTGTATGTGTAGACACACAAATCCATGCATGTTGACGCACAGATCTATGAATGCAGACATAGATCCATTATGTAATTAGATCCATGCTTGCAGACAAAGATTTGTGCATGGAGAGACACAGTCTGAGATGAAGAGACAGTTGTGTATGCTTGTAGACATACAGATCTTTGCATGTAAACATAAGATCTGTGCTTGTAAACACACAGATCCGTTTCATACAAACACAGATCCATCATGCAGACACATAGATCCATGGATCTGGACTTGCAGAGCTGCATTCACTTTCTCACAATCTTTCTCAGGATTTCACACAAAGCCATGTTACTCTTTACACTGTGAAAGAAATGATGTTAGTGTTTTGGAAGAACAGTAGTATTCTTTTGTTGTTTACCTCGGTAGAAGAAAGTACACATTTTCATGAACATTGTATAAGTGTTTGATTTTGGTCGTGTTTCAGGTCTGCAAGTAGTTTTAAACTCCATTGTGCGTGCAATGGTGCCTTTGTTACATATAGCACTGCTTGTCATCTTTGTTGTCTTCATCTATGCCATCATCGGCTTGGAGCTCTTCTACGGCAAACTTCATTCAGCATGCAAGGAGAACAAAACAGGTGACATGCATGCACAAACACACGCACACATACACTCACACTCACACTCACACACACAACACGCACGCACGCACGCACGCACACACACACACACACACACACACCACACCACACCACACCACACCACACCACACCACACCACGCCACACCACGCCACACCACAACACACACCACACACACACACACACACACACACACACAAACACGCTGTTATGTCCTCAGCTTCTTTCCTGCTATTCCTGCCATGATTATTCTGGAACTTAAAAGCAATGTTCACAGCGTGAGCAGCTAAACGAGAGAGAGGCTTGGGGTGGCTCCCTGCAGCTAGTTTTCAGGGTATCAAGGCCAGGTTATCCGGTTATCCTGGCAATCCCTGGGGGTGGGGCTGGGGAGGGGTGAAAGAGGAGGGGATAAACTCTGACTTCTAGTGCTAATGCCCCAATCTAGCACTTAAACGTAGCTCTTCACATAATGTTGATATGTTGTATTGCACAAGGTCATCTCTTAAGATGTGTCTGATAATTTTATTGACATGTATGCTTGTAGAATAATCGTTTCTATAATAATAATAATGATAATAATAAACGTATATTTATAGAGCGCTCTTTCTCACTAGAGCTCAGACAATGAAACATAGCAGGGGGGGGGGGGGGGGGGAGGGCTGGCCAGTCAACACTGACCGACGACACGCACGCACGCACCCGCACACATTGTCAGTTTTCAAAGGCAAACACTTACAACACGTAACGCAATGACACACCCAACCCCAGGACAAAAATGTTTTCTACAAAGAAAATCCTTAAACAGATGGGTTTTGAGTGCAGAGCAGAAAGCAGAGTCAGTTTTGGCAGAGTGGATCGAAAGTGGGAGAGAGTTCCAAACAGAAGGAGCTGCAAAAAAGAAGGAACGTTCACCATAGGTTTTTGTTGAAACGCGTGGCTTGCAGAGGGTGAGAGTGTCGGATGATGAGCGGAGTGTTCTTGACGGTGTGTATATGCTAACCAGGTGAGAAAGATAGACAGGGCCAGATCCATTGATGGGCATGAAAACACATGCATGCAATTTTGTATCTAATGCGTGCTTCTATGGGGAGCCAGTGCAGAGTGTGGAGATGCGGGTGATGTGGTCTCTACGGGGAACCCTCAAGACCAGGCGTGCTGCAGTATTTTGTAAACTCTGAATTCGTTGTATAAGTTCTTGTGGGCAATTCACAAGGAGACCATTGCAATAATCCAGACGGGAGAGCACAAATGCCGAAACGAGAGTTTTTGTTGCCTCAGTCGAGAGGAAATGGCGAATTGAGCTGATACGACGGAGTTCAAAGTTAACTGTACGAATTACGTTCATGACCTGAGCATTCATTGTCAGATGTGAGTCAAGAACAACGCCAAGATTCTTTGCTGATTTTGAAAATGGAACAGTGGCATCACCAACAACAAGCGAGTCCGGTAATGGAGCAGACAGTGACGTTCTTGATGAAGAAATGACTAAAGCTTCAGTTTTCTCATCGTTTAACTTGAGTTTGTTAAATGTCATCCATGATTTAACATCCTGAATACATGCTTGCATTGACTGAACCAGCTCGTTGACATGGCTGGGTTCTGCAGACTTTTGTAACTGAGTATCATCTGCAAAAGAGTGAGACAGAACAGAGTGAGATGAGATGATATCAGACAAGGGTGTTGTATACAAAACAAACAAAAACTGGGCCAAGGACAGAACCCTGTGGCACTCCATAGGCGATTAACGATGGGTAGATTTGCAGTTTTGAATAGATACAGTTTGAGTGCGGTTGGACAGGTATGATTCCAAACCAGTGAAGGGCTGTGCCAGAAACACCAAACACATATTCTAAACGAGAGAGAAGAATGCTGTGATCAATGGTGTCGAATGCAGTTGAGAGATCTAACAATGTCAAAACAGAGAGAGCTTTCCTTCATCAAGAGAAAGCAGGAGATCATTTACAAACTTTCATCAGAGCAGTTTCCGTGCTATGACCGGGTCTATAGGCCGACTGATGGATACTGAACAGTTGGTTGGACGATAAATGAGTGGAAGCTGAGACAACACACATTTTCTCAATAATCTTTGACAAAAACGACAGATTGGAAACTGGACGGAAACTTTTCAGATCGTTAGGGTCCAGTGTTGGCTTCTTCAATAGAGGGGTTACAATCGCACTCTTGTGAGCATCAGGGAAAACACCAGAAAGTAGAGAATCATTGATCATCTTTGTCAAAAAAAGGCAAAACAGTTCCAAGCATTCATAGAGCAGGGGCGTGGGGAGTGGGTCAAGATCACAAGTTTGGGAGCTGATTTTTTCAAAATTACCAAAACCTCTTCATTAGTGACAGGGCTGAATGTACAAAGTGGATCACCACTGAACGGTTTACCAAGGGGGTGCGCCACAGTCACTTGATCGTCCAGATCTTTCCGAATTTTTCTCAACCTTGGAACAAAAGTAGTCTGAAAACATGTTTGGCAATGCAGACAATGGATAGATGGTGGGAAGCTGATTACTTTTAGTCCTAGCACACAGAGTGTTGGTGATGTGATACAGTTCTTTGCTAGACTTTGCCTCCGAAATACTGGTGTTGTAGAATAACGTCTTGGCTTTGTGAACAAGGAAAGTCACAAAATTCTTGGCTTTTCTGATAGATCTGTTTGTGAACAGTGAGTCCTGTCAGTCTCCACTGCTGCTCTGCACATCTCCGCTCGTGTTTGCCTGAAGCAGTTCATCGCCGAGAACACCAAACCACGGGGGGACGGCACCTTCCTCTCCGTCATCCTGCGTCGAGGACACAGGAGCATGCTTGTCCAGAACGACCCGGAGAGAAGTGTTGTACTGGTCAGCGGTGTGCAGTTCTCAAAGCTGCCCAGCTGCACCTGCAGATCGTCTCTCAGCGCTGCTCTGTCAATGGCACGGATGTTGCGGACATTGCGGAACANNNGACCCCCTTTGTGAGTCGGGCCAGACACAGTCCGACTTAAATCATACATTGACAGGAGCTCTAAAAACCTGGATGCACTTCTGTCACGAAGGTCATTCACATGAAAGTTGAAGTCACCCAATAAACACAAGTGACCATGGAGGGTGTTACAGTGATCCAGAAACTCTGGAGGCTGGTCAAAAAAACACCGCATCTGTCAAACTTATACTTGTTGGCAGAAGTGACCCAGGGCGATACACACACACATAAAGTGCAGAACACTATGCTGTGATGTCAGTGACACTTGTAGCAGTTCAAAAGCGGCATTGATCAAAAGTAAATTTGTCTGAAAGTAAGATGCGGAGCAAGTTTGTCTCTATAGATGACAGCAATACCACCACCATGCTTGCCATAGGTATGGGGGAGGGACTTGATGGAGTAACCGCTGGGTGTGAGATTGGCACAGAGTGCCTTGTCACCATGTGGTCTAAGCCACGTCTCCACAACAAACAACATATCGAGGTCATTGTCAACAATGAAAGTGTTAATTTCAGTTCTCTTTTCTTTGCATGTGGGACCGACAGACTGTGCATTAAAAGATGCAATGTTGAGTCCATTCAGCATGCGGTCAGGAGAGGAAGGTGTGAGCGGAATGGAGATCAGATTGTTCGAGCTCACAGTAGGCTTGGCGTGTTGTTTACGTGTTGAGGGTTGGGGTGATCAGGAAAGAGACAAGGGTAGGTTTAATTTTGATCTCAATAGTATTGTTGTGTTCATGGAAACCCTTTCAGTTAAATTCATCAGTATTATGAAAAACGTGACGGACCCTGCTTACATCTTCTGTTTTGGAATTCAAAAGAATTATTTCAAAGTGTCACGCCAATGTGTTATGAACTTTTACAAAATGAAAGCTCTTTCTTTGTGTTCTTTTGCAAAAATCCGCCTGTTTCTGTTTGTTATTATCTTCCTTCCCTTGTAATGTGGACAACCAGTTCAAAAGACAACAGGGACAGTCCAGTCATAGATCGTCTTAAGTTTTTACAATGGAACTGCAGAAGCAAATGTAACATTGACTACCTTATTCAGTTTTTGGAAGACCATAGTTTTGATGTCCTTGCACTGCAGTCTCTGAATTGTCATAAAAATGATTTACCAAAACTCCCGGGATACTATTTTCCTCCAGTGACTAATGCAGTGAAGAAAAATACTAAAACAAAAACTGCCATATATGTGTCGTGCAACATTTTGTATCAACCTGTTAACCCCTTCACTGCCACAGTATAATAGCACATTTGAAAATCTGTATGCCGTGGTAAAATTTAGCTTTTTTGGGTAGGTTCAATAAAATGGTTACAGCTCACTTATTTCTTGACAGATCTCTCTGATTTTTTTGCATGTTTTGTTGTTATACATTTGTCTACAATGTCCTGTCAAAATGACTTGATTATGTTGATAATAAGTATATCAGAAATTGACATAATTATAAAAAGTTTACAAAAAATAACAGTTTTCGAGTATACACAAACACACTGCGCCAAATAGAATGAATCAAAACACTGTAAAAGTGGTCTTGTTGTTTATTCAACATCAGCACTAACACATCACAGTCATATAAATCCCAAGGAATCTTGTTCTTGATGATAATCTGCTCATAATTGGGGGTACTATTATTTAGCTAAAAAGGGGCATAATCATGCTTTTCATGGTATGTTCACTAACATCTCTATTACTCATCCGTTTATTGAGTTATTTGTTAGATTTTTTGTGGATTACTTCCTTATACCCTTGTCTACAATTTCACATCATTTTTACTTTATGTTGGGTGTAATAATGATGGTTCACACTAATAACATATGATAAAACAGTTTTTGTTTTGTTTTCAATTTGAGAGTTTTACAATAATTCACCACATAAAAAGCCCACTAAACACAGCACAAATACCTTTTGGTGTTTGCTCAACAATATTACAAACACCTGGGATTCATATTGTTGTCAATAAATGTCCCTCTGTGTGTAACATCTCTATGTTATGTTACTGGGGTACCCCAATTCTACTAGAAAGGGGCATAATTTTACAGTTTGGGGTAGGTTCAGTACCTCAATCCCTGTTTTTATTTATTTGTTGACATATGACTTAGATTTTTATGGCTTCTCTTTCCTTATACCCCAAGCTATGATGCTGTATAACAATAATGTAGTATTGTTGGCCATTAGGGGATGGACAGGGATATAATGAATGGTGGTTTTACAAAAAAGAACAATTTTCAAGTATACAAAAAAACAAATTGCACCATATAAAATCAGTGAAAACAATGAAAAAGTGATGTGACTAATTATTCACATCAGCACTAACACATCACAGTCATATAAATCCCAAGGAATCTTGTTCTTGATGATAATCTACTCATAATTGGGGTACTACTTTTTAGGTAAAAAGGGGCATACTCATGCTTTTCACGGTACGGTCACTAACATCTATATTACACATCTATTTGCTGATTTTATTTGTTTTTTTTTTTGTGGATTACTTCCTTATACCATTGTCTACAATTTCATTTCATTCATTCTAATTTGATTTTGGGGGTGATAATGATGGTTCACACTAATATAATATATGATAAAACTGTTTTTGTTTTGTTTTTTCAATTTGAGAGTTTTACAACAATTCATCACATAAAAGCCCACTAAAACACAGCAAAAATACCTTTTAGTGTTTGCTCAACAACATTACAAACACCAGGGATTCATATTGTTGTCAGTAATTGTCCCTCTGTGTAACAATCTGTATGTTACTGGGGGTACCCCAATTCTACTAGAAAGGGGCATAATTTTACTATTTGGGGTAGGTTCAATACCTCAATGACTGCTTATCTATTTGTTGATGTATGACTTAGATTTTATGGCTTCTCTTTCCTTTTACCCCAAGCTATGATGCTATATAATATAATCTAGTTTTGTTGGCCATTAGGGGATGGACAGGGATGTACCAATGGTGGTTTTACAAAAAAGAACAGTTTCTGCACATATACACATGTCACAACACATAAAACCTGTAAAACACTGACAAGTTCTTTTAGCGTTTACTCAGCATCACTGTAAGTATACAGAGTGGTCCAAATTGTTATAGTATAATACTTATTGGTAAATGTTCAAAATGACAACCATGGGAAAAAAAGTCTGAAGAAAAAAAATAAACAATTGTCTGTTGAAAAGAAAAAAAACACCACAAGAAAAAATACTGTAGAAACTGAAGAAGAATCTGAAATACAGAATAACAGTTTCAAGATAAGTAAACAGACCCCACACTGGCACACACACACACACACACACACACACACACACACACACACACACAGAGTAAGCAGACCCACACTTGGGCACACACACACACACACACACACACACACACACACACACACACAATTTACACACACACACACATACACGCACGCACGCACGCACACACGCACAGCACAGTAAGTACCCACAGACCCACAATTGGGCACACACACACACACACACACACACACACACACACACCCACACACACATACACACCACCACACACACACACACACACACACACACACACACACACACTGTACACATATGCACAAACAAACACGCACTAACAGTATCACACACACATGAATGTAAAAACACCACAATGGCGCAAAAAAAAAAAAAAAAAAAAAAAAAAAAAAACTGCTGCTGGATGAGTGCTTCTGTGCTTTACAACATGAACAAACTTATATGGAAAACTTGCATACAGAAATAAACAATGCTTAGGCACACATGTGCACAAGCGCGCGCGCGCACGCACACACACACACACACACACACACACACACACACACACACACACACACACACACACACACATACACAGAGTCCCCTCTATCCATACAGTCATTATTTGCCATAATTATGTGATTTCAGTAGGAAATATGTGAAAGAAGAGAAATACAGAAAATAAATAGAGGAAGAATGAAGAATCAAGTAGTACAAACAAAAATGGAAAAAAAAAAAAAAAAAAAAAAAAAAAAAAAAAAAACAGAGCTACTTGCCTGAATCCGGTTTCTGGTCATGAAGGAACTGAAGACTGGAGCTCTGTGCAGCCTAAAATTGGCACAGTTGATTTTTGACTAGTATTTCCAATGAAAAAACACCACCAAGGCTGGGACTGACCACGCCCCATGCCACGCCCCCTGGCCGCTTCCACAGGACCCTCGCCGTCATCCTAGCCCCTACCATGTCCACTACCCTCTCCGGTCATGATAGGAGTGCGTGCAGTGCTCGTTGATGGCACGCATTCGGCTATTTCCGCTTCGTCACCCTCGCTCGCGGCGTTTGTACTCACAGCTGTCATGTGCAACTGGGAAAGAAGCCACGTCATCACCAGCACGTGTCTCCGATAAAAGTGAATGGTGCTGATTCCCATCCGTCTCCTCCTCATCGCTAGTATCAGGATCCGATCCTCAAAGGTCTTCTTCATCACTGTCATTATAAGTTTTATCGTCATCTAAAACATCAAGCGCAGTGTAACGCTTGAAAACGGGAGGCGTCGATGAAGCGCTCAGTTGAGCTGCCATCTTGATTATGCTTATCAGCTGTAACCTCTCAACTCGCAATTTGCATAACACATGGTCAGCTGGCTGCTCGCGTGAAGGGAAAGGGGCCGTATCACAAACAATAATGAATATCTCGCCAACACTATAGTAAATGCTAATCTAACGATACTGAATGACGGGTCTATCACCAGAATTGCTGATCGTTCTGATCAGAAAAATTCATCAATTGATTTGTCCTTAGTAACTCCGGGTATTTTTCCACTTTGCACGTGGAATGTCATTCAGTCACCACTGGGTAGTGACCATCTTCCTGTTGAAGTTCAGATCTTAGTGTGTCCAGAGAGAACTGAGCATACCCTCGGACATACAAAATACAACGAAGATAAAGCCAACTGGGACCTTTTGCCCAGACTCTAATTACTGGTTCTCTTAAGCTCAATTTTAATCATAACATAGAATCAGTAGAAGATCTTGAAAACAATTATGTAGATTTACGAAAATCTTATTCTGAGAGCAGCAGATTGTGCCATTCCAAAGATTAAGTTTAAAGACCATCCAAAGAGAGCCTCAAACCCTTGGTGGAACTCCTCTCATGTGAGTTGGCCGTAAAAATGAAAACAGAGGCATTTCAAAACTGGATGAATAGTCGTCATTCACAGCCACCCCAAGTAGTAAACGAACTCCACTGTAAATACAAAATTGCTAATAACTATAGTAACAGAACAGTAGCTCTTGCAAAAAAAAAAACAGTATTATGGTAATTTGATCATGACTTGCTCTAAACATCCACATGACGTTTCTAAATTATGGAAAGAAATTAAAAAAATCAAGGGTACATTTCATCTCCCTCAGCCTGCTCTGCATGTTAATGATAAAATTTATAGAACTAACAAAGAAAAGGCTGAATTATTAGCAGAAACTTTTGCTTCAATGAGTCAGACTGAGTGTTTATCTCAATCTGAACAAATTCGTAGAAAGGAGTTTGAGGATAAATTCCAAAACATTGAGCAGACTAATATAGAAAGTAACACTTTATATATAAACACAAACTTAACAATGCATGAACTCTGTTTCGCACTTAAACGTGTAAAACCGGGTAAGATATCCACTGGTTCGGATCCTATTTCCTATAACATGATTAAGCATTTTCCTGAGAGTCTGTTATCAAAGTTGTTGGAGTTCTTTCAGATTTGCTGGAATACTGGAATGCTCCCTACAGATTGGAAAAAAGCTACTGTCATCCCAATCCTTAAACAAGGAAAACCTAAAACTCTTCCCTCTAGTTTTCGACCTATTTCTTTAACACCTCACATTGGAAAACTTTTTGAAAGAATGAAAAACAGAATAGAACATTTCCTTGAAAAAAATGGAGTCTTGCCTTTATTCCAGGCTGGTTTTAGGAAAGGTAGAGGAGTCACAGACCACATTGTCCACTTATCCTCAAATGTGAAAAAAGCTCTTGCCAAGCGTCATTCGACCCTTGCAACGTTCTTTGATGTTCATAGAGCCTACGATTCAGTATGGCATTCTAAATTGTTGTTCAAAGCACATGAAGTAGGAATACGAGGTTTTTTTTTCCAATTTCTAAAAGCTTTCTTATCGGACAGAACTATCCAAGTCAATCTACATGGAGCTTTATCAACTTCTAAGACTATTAACATGGGTTCCCCAAGGAAGTGTAATCGCTCCAACACTTTTCTCGCTAATGCTTTACGATATTAAAAACAGGTTAATACAAAAGGTGCCACATTAGCTCTATATGCAGATGATATTGCTCTGTGGAGAAATGTAAACTGCAATTTTTCCAAACAACAACCAAAAGAAAGAAAATCATTGAACAGTATCAGGAAATAGTTGACAATATTTTTCATTACATGAAATCAAATGGGTTTGGTTTATCTGCTCACAAAACTGTCTTTGTTGTCTTTACAAAGAAAACAATTGCGTTTGAAGGCAGAGAAGCTATCTCTATAAGGGTTGATAATAATTTGATATACCCAAGCAAACAAGTTAAGTTTCTCGGAGTAATCTTCCACTATAAACTTTTTTGGAGTAAACATATAAATTTCCTTGTAGAAAAGGCTAGGAAAAAAATTGGTTTATTACGTGTTTCTTTCTGCCATACCTCTGATTACTGGGGATCTAATCTCGTCTATGTCGCCTCAGGGTTAGTTCGTTCAATTCTGTCATATGGCCAAGAAGTTTTTTTTTTACAGCTGGAAAGACAGATTTACACAAGCTTACCAGTATTGACTCGTTAGCCTTTAAAATTGCATTAGGACTTCCCCGATGGGCTTCAATTGATTTGACGTACAAGGAGGCTGGTGTGTTACCCCTTAAATGAACACAGGCTAAGTTGCGCCTGTAATTTTACAGTGAGGGCTAGAACCATCCCAAATTCAGTAATGACTGAACTGGATGGCAGTACGTATATTTCAAGAGAGATCCGTAACAAATCGGTATACATGTCCCTAGGTGATTATGTTTCCCCATTGTTTCAGAACTGCAACCTGTCTCTTGATGGTATTGCCCAGGTTCCATGTTGTTCATACCCTTCGTGGTTGTCAGAGCAGGCTGAAATAATCTACTCTTACGGAGATTTAAATAAAAAAGATAATCCTCTGTTACTATCATCCTATGCCAAAGACTTGATAGACAGGAAATACGATTCCCATCTACACATTTTCACGGATGGTTCTGTTTAGATTCTTCCGATGTTGGGGCTTCCTTTGTAATACCAGCGCTTAGCATCAGAAAGAAATTCCATATTACGAAAAAGGATGTTCTATATTTACAGCAGAGTTATTTGCTATTTTGAAAGCACTAGATTTTATACTTGACATGCCCGTTATACATAGACAAATACTTATACTATCGGACTCAAAATCAGCGCTTACGGCTTTACATTGTCAATCAAAATCTAGTCGTCAGACTTGGTGTGTGAGATCTTTTTTCTCATTCATCAGTTAATAACCCCGGGGTATCGATGTAACTCTGTTATGGGTTCCAGGGCACTCTAGTTTACGTGGCAATGATTTAGCTGACTTTTATGCTAAGGAAGCTGCAAGAAATAAATCTGATGTTTTGATTGTGTGATATCCTTCTTTCTTCATCTGAAGCTATCCACATTCTGACAAGTTCAATCTGGAACATAAGACAGATACAATATCTTGAAGATTCAGCTCGGAAGCACAGATGGGGGATATGACGAAACCAACAAGCAAATGCTGTAATCCTCCAGGGCCAATCCCAAATCGTAACCTTGTACATAGGCTGCGGGTTAATGGTTGGTTAGGTAGGTATTTAAAACCGGCACCTGCTTGTGCATGTGGTCAGACTCTCGATATCCCTCATTTTTTATTTGACTGTACTAGTACAAAAAATCACTTTCAGCCTCTTCATGATAAGATGAAGTCCTTCAAGCTTCCGTTGACTTTGTCAAGTGTTTTTAATCCCAGTTATGAGAACGGCTGGAGCCTGGCAATGTTGGCTGTTACTCTTATTAAATCTCATCCACTTGGAGATTTTTTAATTCTTCCACCGCCCCACCCTCTCCTCGATGCCTCCCTCCCCCCTAACAGGTTTTTTGTTTGTTTGTTTTTTTAGAACCAATTCGCGAATTTTTGAAACGTTAAAATCTTATTCAAGGCATATTCCATATCAGTATGGTTCGGCGTCTAATTTGCACGTAGAGCAAGGCTTTTTCCCCCCCCCCCCCCCCCCCCCCCCCCCCCCCATCTTCCTCCCTCTTCTCCCCTTCCCCAATCCATATACACCCATAAGCTGTTCGACTCTTACGAGTAATATGTCAGCCAGTTCCATACTTTAATGACCCTTGACTACCATGTATTGGATATACATGTAGTCACACAGAATTGGTGTTTCTGAATCCGGTATATATGGGGGCTCTGTGTGTGTGTGTCGTGTGTGTGTGTGTGTGTGTGTGTGTGTGTGTGTGTGTGTGTGTGTGTTTATGTTAGTGTATGTAGAAATTATCTCCTCTATAGGCTTTGCTTTGATGTGTTTGGACAAACGAACGAATGAACGTTTAATGCTGTTAGGCTGTAAAAGCCCTTTAAGCAAATCGGCGGGATGTACAAAACAAAACGCGACTCAATTTCGATTTTATTAACATGGAAACCACAGCAATATCCTGTTTTTTCACTTTACGTGATGAAATCATGAACGAGAAAATGTCACTGGTGTTCACTGTCAGTTCTGTAGACGACGGTCACCCCAGGTAAAACTGGATCAGTCCGTGGACAGCGTGCAGCACATGCTTGGGTCTCTGCATGCTTCGTGTTGCCGATGCGTCTTCCTTTCCAAATGCAGGACAATTTAAGACATTCCTCTTATGACATGTGTCTTTCTTCCTGGTTGTTAAACCAGAAAAAGCGATCGTCTTCCGAACACGGATCGCAGGAATATTCTTGAAGGTCGTCGTCTGATTCACACAGCAGCACACTTACATCATCCGTTTGATGGAACACATCCTTCCGAAATACTTTTTGTCTATAGCTTGCTCCAAACTTGTGTCGATGTCCGACTGGTGGATTTCTGGGCCCCTGCTGTTGCGCACCGACGGATCGGGGTGCGAGCACCGAAGCGTATCCTGAATGGGGTATGTGCGTGAGTACGCATGCGCGCATGTGTGTGCGCTTGTGTGTGTATGTGTATGTGTGCGCGCGTATTTTGGTGTGTTAATTATACTTCTTTGCTTTGAATGAAAAACGTTGGTATTCTGTTCATAATGTTTTCTTAAATGTCAGTACAACTTTGAGTTAATCTGACAATGAAGAAAAAAAAAAAATGTCAAGAACCGGGCCATAAATCAGTTGTCCATAGTCAAAAAAAAAAGCAAAAAAAAAAGACACCAGAATGACGGGCGTGTCATGACGAAAACAATGATGTTATACAGTCACACAGCAGCACTCTCAGTCTCTCACAGTCACAGAATTGGTAACAGAGCAGTTCCCCCGGGCACACAAGGCGAAGGGACGTAACTCTCTTCAACAACAAATTCAACTGATTCAATGCCTGCCTACCTTGCACTGAAGAGATCTATGCTAAGTGACAAATTCATTCATTTTCATAGTCCTATTTGTTGTGTCTTGCCTGAAAGAAGACCTAACAGGTCAAAACGTGTCGTGTTTTGTCTTTTGACTCATTTGTCCACATTTCTCTAGGCGGTTCGCTAACATTTTATTTAAGATTTGTTTAGATTTTTCTGCCTACAAAAAAAAAACAATGAAAAACACCAACATGCAAAAGTCTTATGATCCATCCCCTTCTCAGTGATTAACATGCCAACAACAAAAAGATATATTGAAAAAGTACTCACAAATGCAAAGAAAATGATTACTCTTATGGATATTTTAGCAAGACAATTTCAGAAAAAAAAGAATAGGGAGAGACACCTTTCGAACTCACAAGTTTTAAAACCAGTACTCAAGTCTGGGTTCATCAGACATGTGAAATTACACCCTAAAATGTTAAAAACTGTAATTTCACATACTTTCTTATTCACTATCATTTCCATCACTCAAATTACAGTTGAGTCTTATGAAGCAGCTTGACGAATCACAAATAAACTGTACTGTGCTTACCGACCATAATGATCGATTCAAGTAAATTCTAGCTGTTGTCACCTTCTGGTGTATCTCTTATTGAAAGTCTATGTCACTATCCTTACTGTCAGCCTCATTTCGAGTGTATCTCTATCTTATCGACAGTCTATGTCACTATCCTTACTGTCAGCCTCATTTTGGGTGTATCTCTATCTTATCGACAGTCTATGTCACTATCCTTACTGTCAGCCTCATTTTGGGTGTATCTCTTTCTTACCGACAGTCTATGTCACTATCCTTACTGTCAGCCTCATTTTGGGTGTATCTCTTTCTTACCGACAGTCTATGTCACTGTCCTTACTGTCAGCCTCATTTCGGGTGTATCTCTTTCTTACCGACAGTCTATGTCACTGTCCTTACTGTCAGCCTCATTTTGGGTGTGTATCTCTTCTCATCGACAGTCTATGTCACTATCCTTACTGTCAGCCTCATTTCGGGTGTATCTCTTGCTTACTGACAGTCTATGTCACTATCCTTACTGTTAGCCTCATTTTGGGTGTGTGTCTCTTTCTTATCAACAGTCTATGTCACTATCCTTACTGTCAGCCTCATTTTCAAATTTGATTCATTCACAAGCGAAAGAAAACTGAGAGAGAGAGAAGACAGCGAGTCGTACAGACAGACAGAGAGCGAGCCAAAGAGAAAGACTGAAAGCGAGAGTAGGGTACCACTCACCATTATTCCACTGACCAAGGAGACTTCAAAAATAGTTGGTACCACATTGAACACCAAAGCGCTGAGAACAAAATTGATTCCCCTGAAACACAGACCTGACCAGTCACAAGACTAATTAGGTCAAGTTCACTTAACCAGATACATACCCAACCTGTCTTTTGCTGTCTCTCCAATACATCCCCATCCGTACTGTCATTTCTTCATACCTACCTGTCCAACCAGACACATACTCAACCTGTCTTTTCCTGTCTCTCCAGTAATGCCCATCTGCACTGTCATTTCTTCATACAAACCACAAAGCCCAAAGAGCAGCCTCTGACCAGAACCCTGCCTCCGCTGACCTCTATTCCAGGTGCAGACATTTGAAGGTGGAGCAGCAGGTTACCTGTCCTGTCGGGCACTGAAGATTTACCTTTGGCCAGGCAAATGTAGGTATATCATAAAACTACTTTTAGTAATAAAACTCCTTCTCCTCTGTCTCTCTATAAATATGCATGTATGCATGCATTCAGAACTCTGCGTATATATGAACATTCACAAATGTAAAGAAGCACACACACACCATGCACACTTGCCCACAGGTGAAGCTCAAAAACTGGTGTGGGAGAATAATGATGAGTGCACCTACAAGGATTTTTTTGTTAGATTTTTTATGTTTTGTTTGCATATTTTGTGCTGCTTTCAGCGTCTTATCTTTTACTTTAATAATCTTCCTAAATTTAACTGTTATTCATTGTTTAAAAAAAATACATACTCTGATCAGCCATTCCACACAGATATCTACATGCTACCTCACACTTGTTTGCACAGATAATTGCATGCATGCAAATGTAAGCATGTGTATGTCTATGTGTATACATATGCGGAAAGCACAAACCTGCCCATGTAGGCATGTACACACATGCATACAAACACATGCACATGCACACATATATAACCATAGTAGTGGCGCAGAACATGTTCGACTATGGTAGTAGTGCAGATTGTGTTACAACTATGGTAGTGGTGTGGATCATATCACAACTATGGTAGTAACGCAGATCATCTCACAACTATGGTAGTGGTGTGGATCATGTTACAACTATGGTAGTGGTGTAGATCATATCACAACTATGGTAGTAACGCAGAGATCATCTCACAACTATGGTAGTGGTGTGGATCATGTTACAACTATGGTAGTGGTGTGGATCATGTTACAACTGTGGTAGTGGTGTGGATCATCTCACAACTATGGTAGTGTAGTGGATCATGTTACAACTATGATAGTGGTGTGGATCATCCCACAACTATGGTAGAGGTGTGGATCATGTTACAACTATGGTAGTGGTGTGGATCATGTTACAACTATGGTAGTGGTGTGGATCATCTCACAACTATGGTAGTGGTGTGGATCGTCTCACAACTAAGGTAGTGGTGTGGATCATCTTACAACTATGGTAGTGGTGTGGATCATCTTACAACTATGGTAGTGGTGTGGATCATCTCACAACTATGGTAGTGGTGTGGATCGTCTCACAACTATGGTAGTGGTGTGGATCATGTTACAATAATGGTAGTGGAGTGGATCATGTTACAACTATGGTAGTGGTGTGGATCATCTCACAACTATGGTAGTGGTGTGGATCATGTTACAACTATGGTGGTGGTGTGGATCATCTCACAACTATGGTAGTGGTGTGGATCATGTTACAACTATGGTAGTGGTGTGGATCATCTCTCAACTATGGTAGCGTAGTGGATCATGTTACAACTATGGTAGTGGTGTAGATCATATCGGAACTATGGTAGTGGTGTGGATCATGTTACAACTATGGTAGTGGTGTGGATCATGCTACAACTATGGTAGTGGTATGGATCATCTCACAACTATGGTAGTGTAGTGGATCATCTTACAACTATGGTAGTGGTGTGGATCATGTTACAACTATGGTAGTGGTGTGGATCATGTTACAACTATGGTGGTGGTGTGGATCATCTCACAACTATGGCAGTGGTGTGGATCATGCTACAACTATGGTAGTGGTGTGGATCATGTTACAACTATGGTAGTGGTGTGGATCATGTTACAACTATGGTAGTGGTGTGGATCATCTCACAACTATGGTAGTGGTGTGGATCATGTTACAACTATGGTAGTGGTGTGGATCATCTCACAACTATGGTAGTGGTGTGGATCATGCTACAACTATGGTAGTGGTGTGGATCATATTACAACTATGGTAATGTAGTGGATCATGTTACAACAACTATGGTAGTGGTGTGGATCATCCCACAAGTATGGTAGTGGTGTGGATCATGTTACAACTATTGTAATGGAGTGGATCATGTTACAACTAGGATCATGTTACAACTATGGTAGTGGTGTGGATCATCTCACAACTATGGCAGTGGTGTGGATAATCTCACAACTATGGTAGTGGTGTGGATCATGTTACAACATGGTATGGTATGTGGTAGTGGTGTGGATCATGTTACAACTATATGGTAGTGGTGTGGATCATCTCACAACTATGGTAGTGTGGTACAACAATGGTAGTGGTGGATGTGGATCATGTTACAACTATGATAGTGGTGTGGATCATACTACAACTATGGTAGTGGTGTGGATCATGCTGCAACTATGGTAGTGGTGTGGATCATGTTACAACTATGGTGGTGGTGTGGATCATCTCACAACTATGGTAGTGTAGTGGATCATGTTACAATTATGGTAGTGGTGTGGATCATGTTACAACTATGGTAGTGGTGTGGATCATGTTACAACTATGGTAGTGGATCATCTCACAACTATGGTAGTGGTGTGGATCATGTTACAACTATGGTAGTGGTGTGGATCATGTTACAACTATGGTGGTGGTGTGTGGATCATCTCACAACTATGGTAGTGATGTGGATCATGTTACAACCATGGTAGTGGAGTGGATCATCTCACAACTATGGTTAGTGTAGTGGATCATGTTACAACTATGGTAGTGGAGTGGATTATTTTACAACTACGGTAGTGGAGTGGATTATGTTACAACTATGATAGTGGTGTGGATCATCTCGCAACTATGATAGTGGTGTGGATTATCTGACTACTAAGATAGTGGTGTGGATCATGTTACAACTATGAAAGTGACGCAGATCATCTCACAATTATGGTAGTGGTGCAGATCATGTTACAGCTAGGGTAGTGGCTCAGATCATGTTAGAACTATGGTAGTAGCGCAGATCATGTTAGAACTATGGTAGTGGCGCAGATCATGTTAGAACTATGGTAGTGACGCAGGTCATGTTAGAACTATGGTAGTGGCGCAGGTCATGTTACAACTATGGTAGTGACGCAGATCATGTTAGAACTACAGTAGTGACGCAGATCATGTTAGAACTATGGGAGTGGCACAGGTCATGTTACAACTATGTTAGTGACGCAGATCATGTAAGAACTATGGTAGTGGCGCAGATCATGTTAGAACTATGGTAGTGACACAGGTCATGTTAGAACTATGTTAGTGATGCATATCATGTTAGAACTATATTAGTGACGCAGATCATGTTAGAACTATGGTAGTGACGCAGATCATGTTAGAACTATGCTAGTGATGCAGATCATGTTAGAACTATGGTAGTGATGCAGATCATGTTACAGCTATGGTAGTGACGCAGATCATGTTACAGCTTTGTTTGTGATGCAGATCATGTTACAACTATGGTAGTGATGCGGATCATGTTACAACTATGGTAGTGGCGCAGATCATGTTAGAACTATGGTAGTGATGCAGATCACGTTACATCTATGGTAGTGACGCAGATCATGTTACAGCTATGTTAGTGACGCAGATCATGTTACAACTATGGTAGTGGCGCAGATCATGTTACAACTATGGTAGTGGCGCAGATCATGTTAGAACTATGGTAGTGGCACAGATCATGTTACATCTATGGTAGTGACGCAGATAATGTTACAGTTATGTTAGTGACGCAGATCATGTTACAACTATGGTAGTGGCGCAGATCATGTTAAAACTATGGTAGTGGCGCAGATCATATTAGAACTATGGTAGTGGCGCAGATCATGTTAGAACTATGGTAGTGGCGCAGATCATGTTAGAACTATGGTAGTGGCGGAGATCATGTTAGAACTATGGTAGTGACACAGGTCATGTTAGAACTATGTTAGTGATGCAGATCATGTTAGAACTATATTAGTGACGCAGATCATGTTAGAACTATGGTAGTGACGCAGATCATGTTAGAACTATGGTAGTGATGCAGATCATGTTAGAACTATGGTAGTGACGCAGATCATGTTACGGCTATGTTAGTGATGCAGATCGTGTTACAACTATGTTAGTGACGCAGATCACGTTACAACTATGTTAGTGACGCAGATCATGTTAGAACTATGTTAGTGATGCAGATCATGTTAGAACTATGGTAGTGGCGCAGATCATGTTACATCTATGGTAGTGGCACAGATCATGGTAGAACTATGGTAGTGGCGCTGATCACATTATAATATGGGAGTAGTGCAGATCATGTTACAACTATGGTAGTGGCATAGATCATGATACAATCATGACAGTGGTATGGATCAAGTTACAATTATGGTAGTGACTTAGATCACATTAAAACCACCAGTGGTGTGGATCATGTTAAAGCTATGGTAGTGGCGTAGATTACAACTATGATAGAGGTGTGCATTAAGTTACAACTATGGTAGTGGTGTCAATCCCATTACAAGTATGGTAGTGGCGCAGGTCATATTAGGTAGACACACCTTGGCTTAGGCTGTGTCAGACCAACTGATATTGGCTAGAACACCAAGGCTACATCAAAATGTTTTGCATAGCATAGTTATGCGAGGATTGTCTTCAGTCGTGATAAGCTCCTAGCATAGCACCATCAGTCTCCAAAATCCCTTGAAGTCGGAGTGTGGCTGCCCACGTGGCAGGGTAATCAAAAAACGGTCACACACGTACTGTTCTCATCCCTAGCTGATGCATTTGTACTATAGCTTTCTATCAAGTGCTTTGGCTGTTCAGATGATCCCTGGGTCTTTTAGGCAGGGTACAACGACAACAAGAACATATTAGGTAGGCATTCAAGGATTGTTCAGCAAGTTGGGTTACTGAGTAGGTCAGTCATCTGATTAAACTCATCCATGAGACCATCTTCCAATCTCTTTCCTTATCTTTGACTTGGAATATGCCTGATTCAGTGATGCCAAAGCTTTAAGGAAAACAAAACAGTGGAAAATAGGATGAGTAATGATGCTGATCCAAGAACAACTATATAAGACACACAAATAAACTGATGAATGCAGAGGCTGGGAGTAAAGGGTATCATAACCTGTGATTTATGATCCCCCCCCCCCCCCCCCCCCCCCCCCCCCCTCCTTGAAAAACTCTGATTCTCTACACTGTTGTTGTTGTGATCATAATATGCTGAAAGTTCCAGACTCATGCTTCAGTGTCTTTTTAGTGACTCCGACTGAGAATGTAGCTGTTCTGGAATAAGTGTACAGATGATGATGACTTTTATTCTTAATCATTTGGTGGATGGAAACAAGAAGATTTTTTTTTTAAACATGGAAACCTGTGAAGAAAATCCCCTGAAAAAAATGAAAACTGACATCCCTACTAATATCCCCACCCCCCACCGCTTCTTCCAACCTCATCTCCTACCTCACTTTGATATTTAGCCTCCTTTCATGGTATCAGGTGACTAGCCAAACCAAACCACTGCACAAACCTTGTTCCACGGTCTATGGCTTTGGACAAAGCTCCAGTCTGCCGTGACAGGTGGGAAGTTGAGGTCCAGTGAATGGAGATGAAGGAACACATTCTGGGCCAGGCGGCGGATGGAGCTCTGGGCCACTTTGGCGAACACGGCGTTTTTCTCAGCTCATTGAACCCTGTGGCAGTGGCTCTTGCCACCCCATCTGCACCCAAAATACATGGTCAGCCTATGAAACTAAGTGGAAAAAAAATTAGCACAATCAATAGCTATTTCTCTTTTGTCCCGAAACCTTTTTCAGTATACCAATTATGGAATGAATATGAAAATAACATACTTGTCCCCAAATCTTTTCAGCTATGCCAAATTATGGAATAGATATGAAATTAACATAATCTTTTTATGGATTTCTTAAAAACAATAAAAGTAGGATAAATAATCTGTGATAGGAGTTAATAGCTGGTAAAAATATATAAGTTGCTACAAAAGAAAAAGAAAAAACTCTCTTATTTTTAAACTTGTGGAGTTGGAAAACAAAGTAAAAAAAAAAATCAAAGAATTTTGTTATTGCTATCTGAAATCTGTGTTCAATTTTCATGGCACCATTTCACATTGCACAGCTTTCTGTTGCACTGTACTGCTCTGTACAGCATTATACTGCACTAAATGGCATTATTCAGCATTTAACTGCTTTGTGTTGTAGTGTCCCAACACCATATTGTAGTGCTCTTTACACCATTATACTGCACTAAATGGCATTATTAGCATTCAACTGCCTTGTGCTGTATTGCCCCAACACCATATTGTAGTGCTCTTTACACCATTATACTGCACTAAATGGCATTATTAGCATTCAACTGCTTTGTGCTGTATTGCCCCAACACCATATTGTAGTGCTCTTTACACCATTATACTGCACTAAATGGCATTATTCAACATGTGCTTTGTGTTGTAGTGTCCCAACACCAGATTGTATTGCTATTTACACCATTATATTGCACTAAATGGCATTATTCAGCATTCAACTGCTTTGTGTTGTAGTCCCAACACCATAATATTTGTAGTGCAATTTACACCATTAAACTGCACTAAATGGCATTATTCAGCATTCAACTGCTTTGTGTTGTAGCGTCCCAACACCATAATATTTGTAGTGCAATTTACACATTAAACTGCACTAAATGGCATTATTCAGCATTCAACTGCTTTGTGTTGTAGCGTCCCAACACCATAATATTTGTAGTGCAATTTACACCATTAAACTGCACTAAATGGCATTATTCAGCATTCAACTGCTTTGTGTTGTAGTGTCCCAACACCATAATATTTGTATGCAATTTACACCACTGCACTAAATGGTATTGCATTACTGCTTTGTATTGTAGCATCCAAACACCGGGTCGTAGTTACTTTCATTAGACTGCACTAATGGCATTATTCAGCATTCAACTGCTTTGTTGTGTGTCCCAACACCATATTGCACTGAAAGGTATTGTAGCACTATTTTACTTTTCATTGTTTGACTTGCACTACTATATTGCTATTTTTTTTCCCATATTGCATTTTTCCCAGCTGCAGTTTAATCTAGAAATGCCTTTCCCAAAATTAAGAATGTTGATAGAATTCTTCACAATAAATGCTTCCAGTGAATAAAGGGAAGTAACTTGATTTATGTTTAAGAATTCTTTCTGCATAACTGATTAGTCCAAGCTGACATCTGACCTACCTGCTTTTAATCATCTCTTCCACCTTACTCCCTTTCCAACTAAGACTGCAGAAAAAAAAATGAAGCTGTGTGAGTCATGCGACACATACCGCTAAAAATAGCAAGAATATGGGTGAAAGAATCCTGCCCACTAGATCCTATGAACGTATATTCAAGAAGTCGTCACTGACAGCAGCTGGGAATATAAAAGGGACAGCATGAGGACACAGAATATTGAGTTAAATATGTTCATCAACATGTCAACAGAATCTAACTTAATGGATCAAATCCCCCCCCCCCCCCCCCCCCCCCCCCCCCCCAAAAAAAAAAAAAAATATATATAATAGATAAAAGTAAAAAAAATAAAACAAAAAGACAGAGCAAATCATCCAGCAAGATCTTCTTTGGCACAAGATTATATGAAACTCTTGCTTCCACTTCATAGCACAGTTTCTGATCAGGTTTCTTTGCACTGGAGGGGCCATAGTCAGCATAGTTTCTGATCAGGTTTCTTTGCACTGGAGGGGGCCATAATCAGTCTAGTTTCTGATCAGGTTTCTTTACACTGAAGGGGCCACAGTGAGCAGGGATTAGGTTTCTTTACATTGGAGGGGCCATAGTCAGCAGGGATCAGGTTTCTTTGCACTGAAGGGGCCATAGTCAGCATAGTTTCTGATGTTTCTTTGCATTGGAGGGGCCATAGTCAGCATAGTTTTTGATCAGGTTTCTTTGCATTGGAGGGGCCTTAGTCAGCAGGATCAGTTTCTTTACACTGGAGGGGCCATAGTCAGCATAGTTTCTGATCAGGTTTCTTTGCATTGGAGGGGCCTTAGTCAGCATAGTTTTTGATCAGGCTTCTTTACCATCTTCAAAATCAGATGGCCAGAGAAGATCAACAATGAAGATCTATGGAAGCAAGCAGGACAGGAACCAGTGGCCAAGGAGATTCTGCGGAGGAAGTGGGGCTGGATTGGACACACACTCTCAGGAAGCTAGCATCCAGCATTACACGCCAACCTCTGACATGGAACTTGCAGGGGAAAAGGAAGAGAGGCAGACCTCCTAGCAGCTGGAGGCGAGACACAGAGGCAGAGGTAAAGAGGCAGGGGACCAACTGAACAGGCATTCAGCGAGCAGCCCAGAACCAAGTGCGATGGTGGAGTGTTGTCGATGGCCTGCGCTCACCCTTGAGCTATGGGCCTAAGTAAAGTAAGCAAGTAAGTAAGTTTCTTTACATGGGAGGGGCCATTGTCAGTTTCTGATCAGGTTTCTTTACATTGTTGGGGTCCGTAGTCAGTCAGTATACTTTCTGATCAGGTTTCTTTGCATTGGAGGGGCCATAGTCAGCAGGGAATAGGTTTCTTTGCACTGGAGGGGCCAAAGACAGCATAGTTTCTGATCAGGTTTCTTTACATTGGAGGGGCCATAATTAGCAGGAATTAGGTTTCTTTGAACTGGAGGGGGCCATACACAGCAGGAATTAGGTTTCTTTACACTGGGGGGGCCATACACAGCAGGAATCAGGTTTCTTTGCACTGGAGGGGCCACAGACAGCTGGGATTAGGTTTCTTTACATTGGAGGGGCCATAAGCAGCAGGGATCAGGTTTCTTTACATTGGAGGGGCCATAGGCAGCAGGGATCAGGTTTTTTTTTACATTGGAGGGGCCACAGACAGCAGGGATTAGGTTTCTTTGCACTGGAGGGGTCATTGTCAGCATAGTTTCTGATCAGGTTTTTTTTACACTGGAGGGGCCCATAGATAGCAGGGATTAGGTTTCTTTGCACTGGACTTCTGGAGGGGCCATAGTCAGCAAAGATCAGGTTTCTTTACATTGAAGGGGCCATAGTCAGCATTGTTCCTGATCAGGTTTCTTTACACACTGGAGGGGTCATAGACAGCAGGGATTAGGATTATTTACACTGGAGGGGCCATAGACAGCAGGGATAAGGTTTCTTTACACTGAAGGGGCCATAGTCAGCATAGTTTCTGATTGGGTTTCTTTACATTGGAGGGGTCATAGACAGCAGGGATTAGGATTGTTTACATTGGAGGGGCCATAGACAGCAGGGATTAGGTTTCTTTACACTGGAGGGGCCATAGTCAGCAGGGACTACGTCTCTTTGCACTGGAGGGGCCATAGTCAGCATAGATCAGGTTTCTTTACACTGAAGGGGCCACAGTCAGCACAGTTCCTGGTCAGGTTTTGTTACACTGGGGGGCCATCGTCAGCAGGGATTAGGTTTCTTTACATTGGAGGGGCCATAGTCAGCATTGTTTCTGATCAGGTTTCTTTATATTGAAGGGACCATAGTCAGTTTCTGATCAGGTTTCTTTATATTGAAGGGCCATAGTCAGTTTCTGATCAGGTTTCTTTACATTGAAGGGGCCATAGTCAGTTTCTGATCAGGTTTCTTTATATTGAAGAGGCCATAGTCAGTTTCTGATCAGGTTTCTTTACATTGAAGGGGCCATAGTCAGTTTCTGATCAGGTTTCTTTACATTGAAGGGGCCATAGTCAGTTTCTGATCAGGTTTCTTTGCACTGGAGGGGCCTTAGTCAGCATAGTTTCTGATCAGGTTTCTTTACATTGATGGGGCCATAGTCAGCATAGTTTCTGATCAGGTTTCTTTGCATTGGAGGGGCCATGGTCAGCACAGTTCCTTATGAGGTTTCTTTACATTGGAGGGGCCATAGCATAGTTCCTTATGAGGTTTCTTTACAGTGAAGGGGTCATAGTCAGCATAGTTCCTTATGAGGTTTCTTTACATTGGAGGGGCCACAGTCAGCATAGTTTTCTGATCAGGTTTCTCTGCACTGGAGGGGCCACAGTCAGCATAGTTTTCTGATCAGGTTTCTCTGCACTGGAGGGGCCATAGTCAGACGGTTAGAACACACTCCCTGCAGAGCTGACAGTTATGAGTTTAAACCACATGCAGGTCAGATTTGTCTTCAGCTTGAGAACCTCCTCTGTGCATGCAGCATAAATGGGTACCTGACTAAGTTCAGGGAAAGTTGTAGGCACCGGAGGGAAAGGGATGGGCTCTGCCTTCCATCATGCTGTGCCCTAGACATTGTTCACTGGCCTGATGTCCGATACACTACTGGAGCTTTATTTTCTTTTTCCTTGTAAATTCCATACCATGCAAGCAAGATATGTACAGTGTTGATGGGTACAAGGTGCTGAAGGGAGAGGGAGATGGGGAAGGGAGGAGAGGAGAGAGTGGAGAAGAGAGGGGGGGTGAAGGGAGAGGGGGGAAGGTGAGAAAAAGGGAATGTGGGGGTGGAAGAGAGAGAGATTTCCAGATACAAAAAAGAGGAAACAGGCTGAAAAGAGGACTCTTCATATGACTGTATATGTATAAACAATGGCATCTCTCCGACTGTACACAAACAAAGGCATCTCTAAGACTGTACATTAACAATGGCATCTCTATGACTGTACATAAACAATGGTATCTCACATCCAATCATGATGGCAACAGCTGCAGTCATCATGGTGCCAGAGGGATCATTCAGGTGCAGCCAGTTACTGGAGTCGTTCAGATAGTCCACACCATATTTGAATATGAATGGCACTTGAACGTTCACAACCTGATACATATAAGTACACTCTTGTATCAACAGCAAATTTCAAACAAAAACAAAAGCATTTGCCATACACTCTTGCATCAACAGCAAACTAAAAAAAAACACTAGCATTTTGCAAATCTAATTTAAGAAGTACTCAAATGTCTCGAAGACAAATTAAAAAAAGACTTCGCAAATCTTGTCTGAAACAAACACAAATGTCTATAAACATTCATTACATACATGCACACATACATGCATGCACATACAGTTACATACCACAGTTTTTGCAGCACCAGTTCTTTGATCTATGCCCAAACAGCAAGATATCTCTACAGATGTTTGGATCACTTTGAGATATACAACCAATGAACCCCCCCCCCCCCCCCCCCCCAAAAAAAAAAAAAAAAAAATGACTTCACTGTTTTTTCACCCTTTCTCATGGAAAGTAGTGCATAAACGATGAAAAACAATAAAATGGTTTTACTCTTTTTCACCCTTTCTTCATGGAATGTACTACACAAACAATGAAAAATAATATAGTGGTTTTACTCTTTTTCACCCTTTCTTCTTTTAGCATAATGAGGCAGGCTACTCAAGAATGAACTTTTTAGCATAGTGAGGCAGGCTACTCAAGCATGCACTAACTCAAAAAAATCAAAACCAAAAAGTAATGCCTGTCTCAACAATGGAGAATAATCTAAACAAAAGACAATTTTATATACAAAAGTAAGTACATTTTGACTGATATACTCTGGCATAAATCACTTTCCAGTTCCGTTTTGTAGTAAATTTTGACTGATATAATGCCATAAATCACTTTCCAGTTCCCTGTTTTGAAGTAAGCAGATTTCGATAATCTGGCATAAATCACAGATATAGACTGATATAATCTGGCATAAAACACTTTCCAGTTCTCCGTTTTGAAGTAAGTAGATTTTGACTGATACAATCTGGCATAAATCACTTTCCAGTTCCGTTTTGAAGTTAGTAAATTTTGACTGATATAATGCCATAAATCACTTTCCAGTTCCCTATTTTGAAGTAAGCAGATTTTGATAATCTGGCATAAATCACAGACTTTGGCTGATATAATCTGGCACAAATCACAGATTTTGACTGATATAATCTGGCGTACATGACTGTCCAGTTCCCTGTTTTGAAGTAGGCAGATGTTGACTGATATAATCTGCCATAAATCACAGATTTTGACTGATATAATCTGCCATATATCACTTTTCAGTTCCCTGTTTTGAACGGTACGTACCTTAGCTCCTACAAGGAGGGACAATGCGGTGATGACCCTGACCTTGATTCCCATGTTCCCTTGAGGCCAGATATAGGTCAGCATGGCTCGCAGAATGTCTGTGCCTGTCACTACCTGGTCTTGTGGCAGGCCGCGGATCTCTTGCGGGTTCAGATTGGATGCCCCCGGATGCCATAGCCTTTCAGGCAAAAAACGTCTGGTCACCTAATCGAACAGACCACCAAGGACCAATAAAACCCTGATCCCTGCCATTTAATCTACTTTAATGACTATCCTTCCAGTGGAATGTGGTGAAAGCCTGACATCTTACTGTGAAGAAAAAGTTTCACCTTTAAAACATACTGTCATGTTGTCTGTAACAGTTAGTGGCCTTTACAAAATGCTGTGTGACCTGAGCTTCAACACATTTTAAAGAACCCATTTTTTGTTTGATTGAGACAGGCTATTTTTTTGTTGAAAATATGCATCTGTCCACTTCAGTTCTTTAATTCAAGTTGTAGTCATTTTTGTCAGGATGAGTTGTAGTTGATTAGTTTGACCACTTGGTGATTTTATATCTTCTTGCTTTTCTTAAAAATTTTTATTCCTATCTATTTTTTTTCATTCTTTTTCTTTTTTTTTGTTTTGATTTGTATATTTTCTTGCTTAAATTGTTTTCCCTGTCAAAACTGCCTGTACAGTGAAAGCCTTCTGTCTCCCCTCATTAAAACTTCTTCAGAAGTTGCCATTTATAGGAAGCATGCCAAATGTGAAATGATTCTAGACCATAAGCCTCTGAGTTGTTTTTTACAGATTATGTCCTTGTTTTTCAACTCTCCCTTTCCACGCTAAAGCAATGACTTCCTCAGTAAAAAGGTAAGTGCAGTAGCTTAGCTTGTAAGAGTTCATTGTAGATCCTGTGGTGGGTGTTTGGCTTGCAGACGACATAATACACCAGGCGGTATTGAAACAAAGATGATCTTTTATTTACAAACATTGAAGAATTCAAACTCCGCCAGGAGACCCTTTTTGGGAATCATGCCGGCCCCAAGCCCAGATAAAGGAGGAGGGTTGGGGGTGGGGCCAGCTATCCTACCCCGTAAACAAACCACAGCTACAAAAACACCAGCCAAAGATCAAATTGACACCTCAGCCCTGGGAAGGGATGGGTCTTCGACAAGAAGGAAAGGTAAGGTAATGTTGCTTATAGCTTATCCCACCGCAGAGGGCCACATCAGGGCTGTCACCACGTTAAAATCAACTCACAAGTCATCTAAAAAAAAAAAAACAACCAAAACCCCAACAACTTTCACACATCTCTTTAAATTACATCTTCTAGAAACGCACCAGAAACTTCGTTAAAAATCTTTCTTCCGTAAAATCAGATGAAAAATGTTAATCTCTCTCAAAAACTCAAAGATCACGTCAGGTGGGACATCTCTGAACAGGGTTTTCATGGACTCTGCTGCAAAGTGTTTGTCTCACATCATGCACGTCCCAACAATCTAAAACAATATGTTTCACTGTGAGTAGAACATGACATGGTATGCACCACGGAGCTTCTTCACCTTTTAAAAGATAAGAACGGGTATAAAACGAGTGGCCTGTGTGCAAGCAGCACAGGACTGTTTCTTCCTTACGGTTGCCTCTGGAACATGGAAGAAACTCATTGAGGTTTGGACAGATTTTAAACAGTTTGTTATCTGTCTGCAAAGTCCATCCCTCTTGTCAGAGGTCTTTGACATAGGCCTGTGTTTGGGGTTTCCGATCAGTGTGAGGAACATTAAACCTGATCAACTTTTGCCTTGTGGCATTCTTGGCAAGCTGGTCAACCATCTCATTGCCTCAAATGCCCACATGGCTGGGAACCCAAGCAAACACTATAATGTGTCTGTATGATTTTAGGGAAGTGTACAGTTCAAAAACTTTCAGTAGTTGAGGGTGCTTAAGATCACGGCCGGCAATGGCCTCCAAAGCCGAAAGGAGTCTGACAAAATATGAAAATCTTTCTGTTTTGATTTGGAGATCATCTGAAGTGCCAGGACCAAGGCTGTCAGCTCAGCAGTGTAGATGGAGCTGTCAGTGGGAATGCGTATGGCACATCTCTGAGGGGGGTCTACTGCACAAAACACAGCAAAGGCAACTCCCTCCTCAGATTTGGAACCGTCAGTGAAAATTCTGTTAAAAGATGGAAACTTGGAACACAGTTCAGCAAAAAGGGATTTGTAGGCCAAGGAACTAGTGGAATCTTCCGGTATGAGGTTAAATCAAACCGGACCTCTGATGTGAAGAAAGTCCAAGGAGGGTCATCAGGAAACTTGGAGAAGTCATTAACCACTCCAAGGTCTATACCTGCTTTGTTCAGATGGGGAAGAATATGTATCCCCAAGGGTGGAATGGAACTGGGATGATAATTGAATTTCTTTTGGAATTTGGGGTCAAAAACGCAGTCATGTGCAGGGTTTTGAGGTTCAGATGAGAGACTCAGTAGTTTTAAGGCAAGTTTTAGTCGGCGATTTGAGAGGGATGGTTCTCCTGCCTCGGCATAAAAGCTATAAACAGGAGTGGTGTGGAACGCACCCTGACACAACGAAGCCCTTGATGGTGGATAGGGTCTAGACTTTTCAGGTACGACGGTCTGGCAGAGCCGTACACTACACATCCATAGTCTAGTTTGGTGCGGATCAGAGCCCTGTAAAGATGGAGGAGAGTTTTCCTGTCAGCGCCCCAATCTGTGTGCGCCACAACTTTCAGAATGTTCAGTGCTTTCTGACATGCAGTTTTAATGTGTTGCATATGACTTTTAAAGTTCAGTTTTTGATAAAAAAAAATAACACCCAGAAATTTGGTTTCTTTTACAGATAGAATGGTGGACTTGTCCAGACGAATTTCAGGATCAGCAAAAAATTGATGAAAATTGTGGAAATGGATTAACTGAGTTTGGTACTTGAGAAGGCAAACCCGTTTTCCTCGGCCCACTGTTGGATCTTGTTGACACAAAATTGGAGTCAATGCTGTATACTGGCGTAAGGAGCTCCAACAGCATACAGTGTGAAGTCGTCAACGAACCCTGGCTTAACGATTTCACAATGTCAATGATTTTGATGCTGAAAAGGGCAGGAGAAAGGATGCTCCCTTGAGGTACACCCAACTCCTGCTCATGGATGTCTGAGAGTGTGGTGCCAACACATGCACCTGGAACTATCGATCAGCCAGAAAGTTTGGGATAAATAAAGGCAGATGACCATGAAAACCAAGTCTGTGCAGATCCATAAGGATTCCTGATTTCCATGTGGTGTTGTACACTTTTTCAAGATAAAAAAAGATAGCAACCACATGCTGTTTACTGATGAAGGCGTTGCGCATGGTGGTTTCCAGACGGACTAAATGGTCAACTGTCGAGTGGTACTTCCGGAACCCGCACTGTTCACTGGCCAGAAGGCCATCAGTTTCCAGCTTCCACATCAGAGGGGAGTTGACCATCTTTTCCATTAGTTTACAGAGGCAGCTGGTCAGAGCTACTGGATGATACTTCGAAGGGTTGTAAGGTCTTTCCAGGCTTTGGGATGGGAATGATCAGGGCTTTCTGCCAGGAGGGCGGAAAGCACCCTGTGGTCCAGATATGCTTGTAGACTTTAAGAAGGGTCTGGAGACAGCTTTCTGGAAGATGTTTCAAAACCTGATAATGAATGTCATCCAAACCACGGCAGAATCATTGCAGGTTTGCAAAGCTGATTTTAGTTCATCGTTGAAAAAGGTAGATTGTAGGCTTCAGAATTGTCTGATGTGAAATTGTATGAGAATTTCTCTCTGATTTGTTTGTTTCTTAAAAAGCTGCAGATTTATTTGAAGATGAGGAGTTCTGTTGGATGGTGGAGGCCAACAGACTGGCAACAGCTTGTTTGTCAGTTATCAGAGCATCTGCAAGTTTCAGGTGATGAATTGAGGGGTTGGTGTTCTTCCCTTTAATCTTTCTGATAATGTTCCAGACTTTTTTCTTGGAGGTTTTAGATGTCAGCCAGGAGCAGAGGTTTCTCCAAGACTGACGTTTACTGATTTTGAAAGTGTGTCTCTCCCTGGCACGGAGTTTCTGATAGGCTCGAGCGTTGGGGGCCTGAAGGTCTTTGGAATACCCGACGCTGAGCCCGTTTGTGTACTTTTGAGATCTGTTGACAGTCAGAATTAAACCAAGGTGTTTTGGGCAGTTGGAGTTTGTCAGAAGACATTGGAATACAGGTTTTAGCACAGTTTATCACAGTATTGGTTAGAGATTCTGCAGGATCTGGACTTTGAAGAATGTCAATTTCCTGGAGTTCCTTTGAAATATTGGCAGCAAAAAGATTCCAGTTAGCCTTCTTATAATCAAGATGTTGGGAAACAGAGGCGTTTTCAGTTAATATAGGTTTTAAGACAACAGGGAAATGGTCACTTCCATGCAGATCATCATGGACAGACATTCATAGCCCATGACCAGCATGGGGGCACATATTGTTAAATCTAAACATGAAAGTGAACCTGAGGAAGAGTGGAGGTAAGTTGGAGCTCCATCGTTCAGACAACACAAATCAAAGTCTTTCTGAAAGGACATCTTCAAGAAGCAGACCTCTGGATGATGAATTCACACCACCCCAAAAAGGATTGTGTCAATTAAAATCACCCAACAGGTTGAGGAAGTTCTCCAATCAGACTGACAAGGTCCTGACAAGAAATTGGGACAGAAGGTGGCAGATATAGTGAGCAGATTGTAACAGTTTTATGGAGAGTGACTCTCGCAGCTACTGCCTGAAAGGGTGGGGGGGGGGGGGTGGGGGGGGGGTGGGGGGGGGGGGGGGGGGGTTAGTCAGAGCGACAGGACTAAACAGCAAATTTTTGTGTGTATAAGAAGGGCAACATCACCCGCTAGTCCCAATGTGGATGGTTGTGTAGGTTTGAAAAGAATACTAAAGCCAGAAAGAGTGAAGGTCTTCTGGCTTTGAATTTTAGTTTCCTGAAGAGCTACGATGTAAGGTTTTATTGTTTGACACAGAAGCTGCAGCTCCTCAAAGTTTGAGTTTAAACCACAGATATTCCAATGAATTATTTTACTGTCCATGGTGCAGAGGACGAATAGGAGACAAATCAGTTCATCTCCGAGTCATCTTCGGCAAGACGATGTATGACGCCCTGTGGTGAAAGCCTGAAATCTCAGGAAGCCACAAGGCCGACCGCCTTTCTTTCAACCAGGGCAGCCACCATCGGAACATGGAATGTCAGGACCATGTATGAGACAGGAAAGACATTCCAAGTAGCGTCAGAGATGAAGAACTACAACCTAACCCTGCTTGGAGTCAGTGGAACCCGCTGGACACAATCTGGACAGAAACGATTGACCTTGGGAGAGATGCTGCTGTACTCAGGACATGAAGAGGACAATGCCCCCCCATACTCAAGGAGTCGCACTGATGTTGTCTAAAACAGCTCAGACAGCGCTTATTGGGTGGGAAGCTCATGGCCCAAGATTCATCATCGCATCCTTCAGAACCAAGAAGAAGAAGATCAACATAAATGTAATTTAGTGCTATGCCCCTACAAATGACTGTGAGGAAACTGACAAGGACCAGTTCTTCAATAGACTGCAGTCCATCATAGAAAAGTACCCTGAGAGAGATATCACCATCCTGATGGGGGACTTTAACCCAAGATCCGAAAGGACAACACTGGGTATGAGACCATCATAGGAAGCCATGGACTGGGGGAAATGAACGAGAATGGTGAATGACTGGCAGACCTATGTGCACTCAAAAACTTTGTCATCAGTGGCAGCGTTTTCCCCCACAAGAATATCCACAAGGCTACCTGGGTTTCACCAGACCACACAACAGAAAACCAGATTGACCATATCTGCATCAGTAAGAAATTCAGAAGATCCATGCAGGATGTGAGGGCAAAGAGAGGAGCAGTTGTAGCTTCAGACCACCACCTCATTGTGGCCAGGCCACATTCAAAGATAGTTGAAGTTAAAGAGGAATTGGATGATGGCACATGCAGTACGACACAAGTACAAAGATAGATAAGATAATGTTGCTTACAGCCCAGCTGACCACAAAGGGCGACATCAGAGCTGTCACCACGTTAAAATCAACTCACAAGTCATTCATTCACATAATTTTTAAAAATACATCTTCGAAAAACCCATCCGAAAATTTGTTAAAAATCTTTCCACTGTAAAATCTCAGATCTGATGAAAAATGTTAATCTCTTTTCAAGAATTCAAAGATCACATCAGGGCGGAACATCTCTGAACAAGGTTTTCATGGAGTCTGCTGTAAGGTGTTTGTGTCTCACATCATGTAAGTTGCAACACTCTAAAAGAATATGTTTCATTGTGAGTGGCGCATGACATGGAATGCACCATGGAGCTTCTTCACTCTTAAAAGGTATGAATGAGTAAAATATGAATGGCTGGTGTGCAGCCGGCATAGAACCGTTCTTCTTTGCGACCACCAAAGGTAGATGAGAGGAACTCCTTTCCATTTGGATGGATCTGAAAGAGTTTGTTATCCATCTGTGTATTTCAATCCTCCTGCCAGAGGTCTCTGACATAATCATCAATTTTGGGTTTCAGATCTGAGCAGGGGATATATATGTTAGACAATTTCCCTGTTGTGGCATTCTTGCCAGGCGATCAGCCATTTCATTCCCTCCGATGCCAACATGACCAGGAATCCAAGCCAGAACAATGTTGTAACCATCCGCTTTCAACTTGGTAAAAAGTTAAAAAATAAAAAAAAGTGTGTAAAAGTTTGGGATGCTGGATGTTGTGACCAGCTATGGCTTCCAAAGCTCACAGCAAATCCAACAAAACCAGGAAGTCCTTCTTTGCTGATTGAGAGCTTCTTTTCAATGCCAGAACCAGAGCTGTAAGTTCAGCAGACTAAACAGAAGCATCTGAAGGAACATGTTCCAACAATATCTGAGGAGCACCAGGGCAATAGGCTGCACAGGCCACTCCATCTTCAGACTTGGAACCGTCAGTGAAGATTTTCTGACAGGATGGGAATTTTGAACAGAGATCGGCATACAAAGCCTCGTATGCCAATGAGCTGGTGTACTCTTTGTGAAGAGCTGCGAAAAGGTCCACAGAGGCTGATCTGGAAACTTGGAAAAATTGGCTACAACTCCTGCATTTTGCGCATGAGGCTGCATACAAAGTCCAAACAGCGGAATAGAATTAGGGTTGTTTTCAAATTTACTTTGAAACTGAGGGTCAAAGACATAGTCATAGGCAGGGTTTTCCGGTTCAGAGAACACTCTAATATAGTAATTCAAAGATAGTTTCAGCCTGCGGTTGGACAGTGAGGGTTCACCTGCCTCTGCGTACAGGCTGTACACAGGGGTGGTGTGGAATGGTCCAAGACAGAGACGAAGCCCTTGATGGTGGATAGGGTCCAAGAGTTTTAGGTAAGACGGTCTTGCAGAGCCGTACACAGCACAACCATAGTCCAGTTTAGAATGGACCAAGGCTCTGTAGAGGTGCAGCAAAGTTTTCTTATCAGCGCCCCAGTCAGTGTGTGCTACGACCCGCAGAATGTTCAGAGCTTTCTGGCAAGAAGTTTTCAGGTTTTCAATGTGGCTGAGGAAGTTGAGTTCTCTGGTCAAATTAACTCCTAGAAATCTGGCCTCTTTGACAGCTGGAATGGGAGATCTCCCTATTTGAATTTCAGGATCTGCAAAAAACTGACGAAAATTACGGAGTGAATGCACTGAGTCTTAGTAACACAGAAAGGTGAAGCTGTTTTCTTCCCCCCATTGATGAATTTTATCCACACAAAGCTGGAGCCTGTGCTGGACACATCCTCAAACAATGCGCAGTCGGAACCCTGTTGAACTGACTTAACAATGTTGTTGATTTTAATGCTAAAGAGGGCAGGAGACAGTATGCTCCCTTGTGGAACACCCAACTCTTGCTCGTGAACATCAGGGAGAGTGGTGCCAACCCAATCCTAAACTGTTGTTCTGCCATAAAATTTTGAATAAAAAGTGGAACATGACCCCGAAAACCAAGATCATGGAGATCATGAAGTATCCCAGATTTCCAGGTAGTATCGTAGGCTTTCTCCAAGTCAAAGAAAATTGCCACTGCATGTTGTTTGTTAATAAAGGCGTTCCGAAGCTCAGATTCCAGACAGATCAATTGGTCCACTGTACTTTGATGTTTGTGGAAACCACCACTGTTCTTTCGCCAGAAGGTCGTCGATTCCAAGTTTCCACATGAGTCTCGCATTGACCACTTTTCCCATCAGTTTGCAGACACAGCTGGTCAAAGCTATCGGATGGTAATTGGATGGGTTTGAAAGATTTATTCCAGGTTTGGGTATAGGTATGATGAGGGCTTTCTGCCAGGATGGTGGAAACACCGTGTGGTCCAGATATAGTTGAAGACTTTCAGAAGGGTCTGGAGACAGCTTTCTGAGAGATGTTTTAACCCTTACACCGCCGAGTCACCTTTTGGCAATGACAGGGCTGAGCGCCAATGTTGCCATTTGGCGACAAAGTAGGGTGACCTAACTCCCGATACTCTCACGATCCAATTCATGAGATAAAAAGCCAGCAAAGAAACGTCATAGTTGGGGGATGGTCTGGCCCGTGCTCACAGCCATTTGCTTTGTCAAAAGACTACTCACTTCAGTGTTTTATCGACTTTATTCTGATTGTTTTTCCATTCACTATGATGTCACCACCAAGCACTTAACATACTTGACCTTGCCATACATTTACCACAGATCAAGTGCATGGAATATTGAATAGACGGTCAGTTGTTCCTAATACAGATGAAGAAGACCCAAATAGTCACAAGGAAACAACGATAGTGAGGGCTTGATCGAATCATTGCAACATGAAGCGTTGGACCATGGCCAAATGGTTGGGAGAGGAGGCGCGCTGATGAGAGTTAAGACTAGATGCCCACTTACTACCGCTGTGCCCCAGTGTTTTTGCATTGAGCCAGCCAGCACTGACTGAATGTTCACTGACTGACTGGTAGTTGTGTGAGGGGGCGAGCTAAGACTTTAGGCAATGAACTTCACACGCACGCTGTGGGCAGATACTTGCTGGTCGAGGTTGAAGGGGGCGTGGCCGACTGACACGTGAGAGGTGAGCCACAGAGACGTGTTGGGTGGGTTATATGATCAGATAGCTGAATGGCTCTCAAAGGTTCAGACACCAACAGGCACATGAATGACTTTGTGTTCATAAAAAAAATATGCCTGTTGAGAGTGAAAGGGATGTGTGTGTGTGTGTGTGTGTGTGTGTGTGTGTGTGTGTGTGTGTGTGTGTGTGTGTTCCCTTTTTCTTTCTTACATGCACATGAATGACTTTGTGTTCATAAAAAAATATTACTGTTGAGAGTGAAAGGGACATGAGTGTGTGTGTGTGTGTGTGTGTGTGTGTGTGTGTGTGTGTGTGTGTGTGTGTGTGTGTGTGTGTGTGTGTGTGTGCATGTGTGTGTGTGTGTGCTCCCTGCTATTGGAGTAGTGTTTTTTTGTGGCTGTTTCTTCCACTTTTCTGTTGGAAGTACCATACTTTCTGGTCTTCAATTGTGAGTGGAGTATTTTTCCTCCCTTGTTAAGAGTTTGTCAGCATTCTTTCTTCAAATTTTACATTTAAAGGAAACATAACATTTTTTTTTTTATTTTGCATCTTTTTTGCACTTGAAATTACTAAAAATTTGAAATTGTTGTTGACTTACCATTACTAACACGTTATGATATAATAAAAGTACAGTGTATCTCCTCCATTTTACAAAAAAATAGCATGAGAATTGGTTGTTTAGTTCCAGAGATATCCGCGTTTCACATATGCTGGTATAACATAAGAGCTCTTTTTGAAAAATGGCTGGCGATGGGGATTTACGCAAAATAGAATGTCTGGCGGTGAAAGGGTTAAGAGCTAATAGTGGATCTCATCCAGGCCAGGAGCAGAATAGTTGCTGGTTTGCAGAGCTGATTTTAGTTCATCAATCGAAAATGGCAGATTGTAGGCTTCAGTGTTGTCCGATGAGAAGATGCAAGGAGATTTTTTCTTTTACAAGTTTGTTTTTCAGAAAAGCAGGTGTTTTATTTGTGGAGGAAGAGTTCTTTTCAATAGTTGAGGCCAACACATTAGCTACAGCTTGTTTATCTGTGATCAGGGCTTCTGTAAGTTTCAGGTGATGGATAGAACGGTTTGTATTTTTCCACTAATTTCCTGATCACTTTCGATACTTTCTTCTTGGAGGCCTTTGCAGTCAACTTGGAGCAGAAGTCTCACCAAGACTGACATTTACACTCTTTGAAGATGTAGAGAGATTTGGCACAGAGATTTTGGTGGGCCCTCGCATAAGGTATTGATGGCCTGCAACAGACAACACGTGTAGCGTTCTGGCATTGATTGTGGATTTGTTGGCACTCAGCATTAAACCAGGGAGTTTTCTGCATCTGAGGTTTGGTGTAGTAGCAGGAATGATGTTTTTGGTGCAACTGATGATGATGTTCGTCAAGTTTTCAGCAGGGTCAGGACTTTGAAGAACCTGATCCTCTACCAACTCTTTTTGTGTATTTGAAGCAAAAAGACCCCAGTTGGCTTTTCTAAGGTTCAGACGTTCTGGTAAGATGATGTGTTCTGATGATTTTTATGTCTCAAGACTATTGGAAAATGGTCACTTCCATGTAGAACATCATCAACACTTCAATCAAAGTCCAAGATCAGTGAGGGGATCGCATACTGACAAATCGACACAAGAAAGAGTGCTGTTTGAAGAATGCAAATATGTTGCAGAGCCATCATTCAGACAACACAGGTGAAGCTTAGAGAAGACATCCTCCATAAAAAGACCTCAGGGAAAGGAGTCTGCATTGCCCCAAAGAGAAGAGTGGCCATTCAGGTCCCCTAGAAGCAGGAAAGGTCGTGGGGAGTTCTTCCATGAGGCTAACCAGCTCTTGATGACTGACAGATGATGATACAGGGAACAAACTGTCACTGTTTTATGTAGGGAGATTCTGGCAGCTAAAACTTGAAGAGGTTGACAGGGCTGAACAACAAAGATTTTGTGAATGAGTAATGAGACCCTACCGGAAACTCCAAGAGCTGTAGGTTGGGCTGGTTTAGAGAGTACATTAAAACTTGAAAGAGAAAAGGACTTTTCTTTGTGCAACTGCGTTTCCTGAAGAGCTACCACAGCTGGCTTTAAATCTCTGCAAAGTAATTGAAGCTCCTCAAAATTGAAATGCAGACCTCGGATATTCCAATGGAATATGGCTGTGTCCATCATAAAGGAGATATGGTGAAGGTAAATAAATCTTGTAACTCTTCACCAGCACATTCCTGTCATTCCATGTTGACATCTTCTAGATCCGAGAGAACTGCAAACGTGTTGGTGTTTTTTTCTCTGCTTTTTTTTTCTCTCGATCTGATAAATATTTGGCGCTTTCTTTTTTAAACGGCGATTTTGCCTTTCCTCCATAACTGCCAGCACCCTTGCTGACAGCAGTAGGGTGCCACCCTGAAGGGGCTGTAGGTCTTTTGACCCCTGATGGCCTGGGGGCGGGGGGGTAGGCTTTGAAGACTGAAGTGTATGTGAAGGCGAGGACTGCTGGGGTTCATCGCATGCAGAGTTTCTACCTGAGGCTACACTTTTGTTTCTGGCTCTCTCTCGGCAAATGAGGACTCGACTGTCTGCACGCCAGTGCTGACTGTTGTTGGCTTCCTTACTGCAGCTGCAAATGAGAGTCCAGCAGCAGTTGGTTGACTCTTCATTGCAATCTTTTTCGCCTCAAAAAACAGTATTCTCTGTTCAGTCTTGATTCTTTGAATTTGTTTTTCCTTCAACCAGTTTGGGCAGGTCTTTGATGATGATGGGTGCTTGCCTCCACAGTTGGCACAGAGTGGTGGACTGTCACACACCCCCTGGTGGACTGGCTGGCAGCAGGTACCACACACCTCTTGTTCTGTGCACCATCCCTCACATAGCCAAACCTCTGGCTCTTGAAACAGCCCAGAGAGGACGGGATGTACAGTGACAATGAGACTCTCAGGTAGCCCACCGTGATTGACTCCGGGAGAGAAGTAGAGCAGAAGGTCAAGAACAGGGTGTCTGTTAGAACTCTGTCATGGCCCTTGCGCACGAGTACACGATGAATGTTGGGTCACTCTTTGCGATGCCAGTTCCGACTTGATCTCTGCCTCCAACACTTCTCTCAGATCTCTGCATCGGATTACTCCCTTGGAAGAGTTGAGAGTTTTGTGTGGAGGCACCCTGATCGGTCGATCAACCAAAGTCGTCAATTTCAACAGCATTTCTGAGTGCAGCTTGGAAGAGAACTCAACCAGAAGTGATCCCTTCCTTAGTCCCTTGACGCTCTTTGGCTTCCCACTGAGGCCATCGATTCCTTTCGCAATCGCAAAAGGACTCAGGCCCGACAGAGGTCTATCTTCATCTGCTCCCTCCACAATCAGCCAGCTGTGCCAGAAGCCTGAAAGGTTTCATGTCTCATGATCTGAATCCGTTTCCGTGTCCATTACCGAATTTTGCCTGTGTCTTTTTTTATTTTATGGTGCCATGTTGTATTCATTAAAATTCATTTGATTCCCACCCGCCATCCAGTCCCAACAAGGGGGATGCCCATTTCAAACGGATATCCAGTATATCAAGGCACCAGGATTTCAAAAGAAGTATACACAGGCCTGAAAGCCTCCCTGCCACCGAAGCTCCCAAACCCGTTTGACCCGAGCCGCCACCTTCTAGCCTGAGCTAGGGCATGCACGCAACCAGCCGCTTGATAGAAGTGGGCCACTTCCACCACCTGTCTAGAGGAAGTCCAGGCAAAAGAGGCGTGTTGACTTGATGCACCGCAGTCACATCAGCGGTCTCAACCTCCAGGATCCTATTCTCCCCCATCACAGGACGCACCGCCAGCAAACACGGTGGGCCTCGAGAAGACCACAGAGAAAAGAAGAATGTGGTGGAAAGAAGACTTGATGGGGAGAGACGAGGACAGTAAAGAACCAAGTGAGAATGGCAGAAGATAAGAAAAGGAAAAAGGCGGGTTACTATTAGTCAGGGTCCTCACCCTTAGCCTATCTGACATGGGAGGCCCCTACCAGGGGCATCAACTCCTTACCACGTTGTGCTTAGGCCAGACAGCAACTTAACTTTTCAGGCCTAGAAGCATTTTTCAAAAACTAGCCAATCATCAAGTATTGATACCCCGCCAGCAAAGCCTAAGGGATCACGGGACCACGCAAGCCCTCTGACCACGGCAAGGTTGCAGCCCCCGGAAGGGACACAAGTACAACACAGCTCTCCTGAGAGATACTAACAAGATCCAAGAATATGGAACAACTCTAGGCAACAAGTTTCAAGTACAGCAAGAACTACTGGAAGAGGAAGACAGTATACTAGAGGACAAGCGGAAGGAGATCAAGGAGGCAGTAACATCAGCATGCCAGGAAGTGCTTGGCCACAATAAGCACCACCACAAGGAATGGATCTCGGCAGACAACCTATGCAAGATCCAACAAAGGAAAGAGAAGAAAGTGGCAATCAACAAGCTGAACAAGAGCAGGAAAGGCCAAAGCACAAGCAGAACACATTGAAGCAAACAAACAAGCAAAGAAAAGCATCAGAACAGACAAGAGGAAATATGTAGCAAAACAGCAAAACAGGGAAACATGAAAGGACTGTACGACACCACCAAGAAGCTGGCAGGACAGTACAGGAGGCCAGAACGACCAATAAAAGACAGAGAGGGAAGGAAGGCAACTCACAGGAGAAGAGCAGCAGAAGAACAGATGGATTGAGCACTTCGAGGAGCTCTTGAACAGACCATCTCCAGAGAAACCTCCAGACATCAAAGAGGCTGACTCAGACCTGCCCATAGACTGTGGGGCACCAACTAAAGAAGAAATTGGGAAGGCCATCAAACAGTTAAGAACGGAAAGGCGGCAGGACCTGACAACATCCCTGCAGAGGCACTGAAGACAGACACAGAGACCACAGTAGAGATGCTTTGGCCTCTCTTCAAGAAGATCTGGGAAGCGGAGAAAGTGTCAGCAGACTGGAAGGAGGGATACCCTATTGAGATTCCAAAGAAAGGCGACCTCAGTAACTGCGCGAACTACAGAGGAATCACACTGCTGTCAGCGCCAGGAAAGGTTTCCAACAGAATCATTTTGAACAAGTTGAAGGATCCCGTTGATGCTCAACTCCGCAACCAGCAGGCTGGCTTTCACAAGGATCAATCCTGCACAGACCAGATCGCAACGCTTCGCATTACTGTTGAGCAATCGAACAAGTGGAACTCATCCCTGTATGTCAACTTTTTTTACTACAAGAAAGCCTTTGACAGCGTAGACCGAGACACCCTGTGGAAGCTTCTCTGACATCATGGTGTGCCGGCCAAGATCACCACCATCATCAGAAACTCATACGAGGCTCTGACCTGTGGAGTCATCCATGGAGGGCAGCTCACGTAGGCATTCGAAGTGAGGACTGGTTGAGGGCAAGGTTGCCTGCTTTCACCATTTTTATTTCTACTGGCAATCGATTAGATCATGAAGACCTTAACAGCTCAGAGAAGACATGGGATCCAGTGGACTCCTGGACGCAGTTTGACCATTTGGACTTCGCCAACACCTGGCACTACTTTCGCACACTCAACATCAGATGCAAGAGAAGACAAACAACATAGCAGCCACATCAGCACAAGTAGGGCTCAACATCCATAAAGGCAAGAGCAAGATTTTCAAGGCCAACACTGTCAGCACTAACTTGATCATGCTGGACAACGAGATGCTAGAGGAAGTAGAAGCCTTTACCTATCTGGGCAGTGTCACTGGCAAGCAGGAGAGCACAGACGCCGACATCAGAGTTAGGATCGGAAAGGCCAGGGCAGCGTTTACAGCTACGGAACATCTGGAGCTCCAAGGAACTGTCAGCCAACACCAAAGTCTGGCTCTTCAACACCAACACCAAAGCAGTTATATTGTACGAAGTGGAAACCTGGAGAACTACAGTTGCTACCACCAAGAAAGTGCACATGTTCATCAACAACTGCCTGCACAAGATTCTCCGCATCCGATGGTCAGACACCATAACAACAACAAGCTCTGAGAGAGAACAAACCAGCTGCCCTTAGAACAGGAAATCAAGAAACGACGTTGGAGCTGGATTGGACATACTCTGCGGAAACCTGCAAGCAACACCACCAGACAAGCCCTAACATGGAACCCCCAACGAAAATGAAAAAGAGGTTGGCCAAGGAACACCTGGTGCAGGAACATGGGAATGACTTGGAACCAGCTGGAGAAAAGATCCCAGGACAGAGATGCCTGGAGGTCCTTGGTTGGTGGCCTGTACTCCAGGAGGGATAATAGGTGATGATGATGATGAAGATGAATTCAGGAACAAAAAAAAACAGTCCACTGAGCTTCAGGTTCAATAAGTCATACAGGAACTCAATTTACATGCAGGAGGCAAAATTTTACCAATGGCAGCTTTTCATAGACTGGACTCAAAAACTCAGTGAAGATTCGAACACTTTTATGCTGGACAATGACTAATACTCTTTAAAAAAATCTTATTTCTCTCTCTCTCTCTCTCAGTTGCACAGTTCTCATTCTTTTACATGTTAACTAAAGAATATTCTCGAACATACTCAATTATTCTTTTCTTGAATATTCTGTATATCAGTAAGCTTAACCAATAAAATTGTGATGAGTGTATGCAAATGTAATTCAGTCAGCTTCTACAACATTCTCGAACCTTCGGTAATGCACTAGCAACTTACAGAAACCTGGTGAACATTCTAACATAATCTTGAATTCCAATTGCATTATCAATCAATCCAAAAACAATATCAAACAATTAGGCGTACATTCACTTTCCAAAATTTTAAAATAAATCAACAATAGCACTACATGACCAAAAATACAAAGATTGAAAAGCAATTAAAAGGAGGTTTGCAACTTGCCATTATTGCCATGACGACTTTCACAAAAGTTCCTCTTCTCTTGTCTCCCTTTCAAATTGTAACACAGGTTATATCCTTATTTTTTAACTCTCCCTTTCCACAACACTGTAACTGGTGGTCTATGTGCTAGTCTTTCAGATGAGACAAAAGAATAACTGCAAAAAAGGAGTTTGCCACTTCAAAAGTCTGTTGAAGACCCAGATCAAACAAACAAGACAACACTCTACCTGGATTTTCATGATTTCCAAATTCTCGAGAACTTCTGATCGTTCAGAACTGATTATTTCCTAAAGACTTATTACCACCAACAGTATTAACACACTTTGAACTTCATGACTTTGGACTTAAAGGATAGAAGACATTCATGCTTTTAATCATCATCTCCTTCTTTGTCTTCACAGTTGTCTTTGCAGTGATAACTATTTCTTAAAATTTAGAAGATCCGATTGTGTGCAAAAAGCTCACTTCAAAATTTTCAGGGGGTCACTAAAATATATATGGAGTCACACTTTGAACTGCTAGTAAATGTACTGAAAAAACCACACACACACACACACACACACACACACACACACACACATGTCCGGCTCACACACATAAATACACATGAAAGAGAATGTGACAGAAACAGATGAGAAAAGAGATGCTAATAACAAAGGTAAATAAACACTCCAAATTATGCTAAACAAACACAACACACACACACACACACACACACACACACACACACACACACACACGCATGTGCACAAACATACCTTTTGGGAACAGGACTGGGTAAGAATATTCAGATGAAATACAGAAAGTAGAAGACAGTGACAGAGTGAGGAAGAGTGAAGACTTGTAAAATTATGTGTGTGCATGCATATCTTTTCCCACCCTGACCTCCAACCTACCATCCTTATTGCCACATTTCACATCCCATCTGCACCCTGTTTTTTCCATTTCACATACATCTAAATAGCGTTGAATGGGCAGAGGTGGATGGCTAGGACAAAAGATCAAATTGATTAATATCACTAATCATTACTTTCCAGAAAACAGGGTTCTGACTAGACTCATTAAGTTCACTTCCAAATCTTCATAAGGTCACCTGGATCTTAGGGATCACACAGTATCAACATTACCACCAACAACAAATGAACTGAAAACTTGAGCACCGAACCACAAATTGCTTGTAGATGACACACCAGTCACCAAGCACTGCTTACTTAGAGTCTAGCTTAACAAGCATATGAAAAGTAAAAACATTGAATTTTCACAAAACTGCAGATACCTTTCTCCATACTGAAGTCATTTAAATTGTTCGGCAAGTCATGCTGGAAGGTCATCTGTTTGCAGAACCATCTTCCTCTAAAATCTGCTGTTCCTGAATAATGGGGAGGAAGGGGACGCTGCCGTGGTTTTCAAGGGAAAAGAAGGGCCTGAATTATGGGCTGAACAACTGAAAGAACTGTTTTTCACTGCTGAAGAGTTCTCAAGAGGTGTTCACTGATGAATAAGAGAATAAAAAAAAAAAAAAAAAACCCTCACTGGGTGTTGAAATTTGTGGTCAGTGGGTGACTGAATGATTGATAGATCTGAACAATGTAATTCCACATGAGGCACTGCTCACACAGGTATGTGTCAGAGTTCATTGCACAAATTCAATGCCTCAGTGTAAAAATCAATTCATCATAGTGATGTGCTGGCCTGCATTCAGTGTATCAGAAATGAATTTCACACATCTGCATTGTCAAAACTGTCCCTGCTGAGAACATCACTCAAATCATATGAAAGAAAGGTTTTCCTTGTGAAGGAAGATCATGACACTTTTAAAATGTAATTGTTAATTATTCCTTCATACTGAACATCATCTTAAGCATGTACTTACTCAAGTAGGAATCACTGCATGGCTGCACAAATTTGCTACAGAAAAAGTTTTTGTCTAATTATCTCCCCTAGACTAAGACCACTGCTCTCTCTCTCTCTCTCTCTCTTCACACACAGACACAATTGTACAATCTCTCATGTGCACACCATGGCAAGTACACAAGGACACTCATCCTCTTCTACCACCCCCACCTCCACCCCCCCTATATGCACATTAACTGAAGGTTTCCAGTATGTTGTTACATGGCAGCCCACAACCAAAGTTATTCTTTTAGCTGGAATCTAATACTACTGAAAGTGTGTGATAAGTCTGCAAATATTCTCCAGTCCTTTTAGCAAGTTTAAGGTAATTTTGCCACCGTTCACGATTAGTTAGTTCTCTAAGATTCATGTTCAAACTATAGTATATTACCCCCATCTGCGGGTATCCAGAACCAGATGTTGAAGCACGAGTGCAAATGGGGAGTAATTGGCATGCTCAGGTGGGGTTGACAAGTGCATATCAACCTGCATTCTCAGAACAGCATGTGTCTCACCACCATCATTGGCTATTCATAAGAATCTTTCATGGTATGAAAAGCTTAACTCACTCCCTACTGGCCAATATGAAATTCAGCATTCTTCTGTATACTGGGCGTTTGTACGCATTTTTCTAAAATAATTTAAAAAATCAAACCACAACAAAAATACTTGAAATTTGGACACATGATTGTTGTGTGATTGAACAGGGTCAGTGCGAAAATTCAAGGCTGTAGCATTTACCATGCTCTTTTTGTAACCGGATGAAGAAGAGGTTATTGTTTATATTTTGTGAAACTCAAGGTAGTTACACAGGCATATAAGTGAAATTTTCTCTTTTGTTAGAAAAAGGCCCATTTTCATCATAAATCATTTTGAGAAACCCAGGCAAAAATAGCTACTTGACAGTTGTTTTACTAAGCAAAAGAACTAAAATCAATAAAATATGACACAGTACTTGGTAGTTTGTTGTTCAGTATTTTTCACAGGACTGCGTAACTGTTTGGTATGGGGGAAAAAAAAATCATAAAAAATAATGGCTATACACACACTCTTGAAATTTTGACACATAATAACTGTGTATCTATATCAGCAAAGTACATAATTTCAAAGCTCTTGCCTATTCAGTACTCTGTCAGTCACAGAAAGAAGATGGGGTATCTTTCATGAGGTTAGTTAGAAACATAAACAGGTGTGAACCTATGTTTCTTTTGAAAAAAGGGCTTTTTCTATACAAATCTCATTTAGAATGCTGGCAGTATGTACACAATGACTACCTGAAAGTTTCTACTGATTCAAAAATGCACAACACAAGTCATGAACTGTTGCCCATGAGCTGGTCACTGCGGTCCACTGTGGTCCATGTTGACTATGTAGTCCTGGACAGCTTTGGGCTTCATCTTCCTGCCTGTCCTTATGGTGAATTTCACCATTTCAGATGGATCCATTTTTGACAGCTTTCTTGTCCATCCACTTCTGGACACCCACGACACCTAAAACAGACAAACAACAGGATCATGATCTCCGTCTCAATAAATAACAGCGTCATAATAAAAATCTCAACTTCATTCAGTCTTCTTGTCCTTATGTACGTGCACAGAGTTAAAAAAGAAACACACACACACACACACACACACACACACAGACAAGTACACACACACACACACAATATATATATGTACATATATGTTATACACACACACACACACATACACACCACCACTGCCACCACTATTACCACACAAACACACACAAGCACACACACACACACATGATAAATATACATATATGTTATGCACACACACACACAAACACACACTCACACACACACATACACACTATCACACACACACACACACACACACACACACACACACACACACACACACACACACACACACACATATTTGCATATGTATTGCTTCGAGCTTCGCCAACCTCTCTATACTGTCACTCACCCTACCCACTCATCACTCTCTCCCTGAATGTCACCATGTTTACTTACCAATGCATCGTCTGCAGACGAGCTAAATTCACTGTCACCATCGTGTTCAATATCTTCAAGATCTGATCCTTCAGTTTGAACAAGTTCACAGCTTCACGTAAGCTGTTGTGATCTGACTGCAAACAAAGGACTGGGCTGGTGTAAAAATAGGTCAGAGGTCAGCGAACACATCAAGAGATCGCACATGCAGCGTTGAAAAGTTGTTCTGTGATAATAAGACTATCACATGACAGGCTTCAGTTTTCAACACTCAGCATGATGTTGACTCTAAAAATATACTAATGCACAATCCACTATAGCAGATGTCAGAGAGAAAGCATTGTGAGCGAAATGTCTGCTATAGCAGATGTCAGAGTGGAGTGAGTTAAAGCATGGACACAGAAGCGTGGGGTCTGGCAGCAACAACAGTTGTTGGGTATCAGTGTCTCGGTCCAGACACCGTCAGCCTGCAAGCTGCTCTTGTGGATTGACACTTAGGGAAGGCTTTAACCTATCAGACGGTTTGCACCTTAAGAGCAGTGGTCCAGTAAATACTTCAGACAATAGGTCTTGCCTTGTCGAGTGGCCTGTACTACTGGCACAGTGGATGTTACAGAGATGTTATGCATTAACCTTTACTAGCCTTGTTTCTTTCCCTCAAGCCCCATCAGCCAAGGCTGGCTGACGGACAGACATTTCATTCTGCCATGTCAACCACTATCAGCTGACGGGAACATAAAAAATTCCTACATGTTCCATGAAATGATCCAAGGGAAATAAGCTCTGTAACTAGTCTTTGGGGATGTCGTAGCGAGTTGTAGACCTTACTTTCAAAGCTCTATCGTGAACTTGGCTGACCTCAGCAGCTTTGAAACAAAGGAACTGGTGGCACTGGGCTTTGCCGCTAAGCGTGCACGCAGCAGATATTTCCTGTGCCAGAAAAAATGTCGGTCAGACGAAGGGGTGGTAGCGATTTCTCGCTCAATGAAGCGTTTGAAATCATAATACAAAGTAGATCTGGTGATGAGGGGAGTTATAGAGAGATAGAAAACTATGAAAGAGAAGAGGACAGTGAAATGTTTGAAGATACAGCCATCCCTTCATCTTCTGATTTGGTGTTGTAAAAGAACGGCATAGAATGTAAACAAAGATTTGTTTTTACTTGTCAGACATGTTTTTCAGCACACAGTCGTGTCCACACATTGAAAGTAAATGATTTCAAAATTACTATGTTCGATTAGTTGAGTGTTTGTTCTTTCCTATGACACTTAACACAACCCTGTCAGTTGTTGTTTAGCTACCGTAAAAATGAATTAAAAAGTGGCGAAATATGCGCGTCGGCAGGGACTGAGTGCCATGCACGAGCGTGCGGTAGCAGGGAATCGTGCTGTGTGCATCGCTCTTGGCTAGATAGTATTAACTGTAAGGTATCAACTCTTTGTTATGCATGTGTAGTAGTACACCAGTGATTCCACTGGCTGACAAAAAAACTTGGTGACTCATAGGTCTAGTCACTGCTAGTAATGTAAGTTGTGATGAATGGATTGTACGACCAGTTATTCCATTGGTCGAATTGGAGCGCCTGGAGAAGTCATGGTAATATAGCGTGTATGTGTATGTCAGTAATTGGCTGACCAGGAGTGGTTGGAGAAGTCATGGTGATATGGGGTGTATGTGAACAGGAGTGCTTAGAGAAGTCATAGTGACATGTGGTGCATATGTATGTCTGTAACTGGCTGAATAGAGTGCTTGGAGAATTCATGGTAATGTGGGATGTATGTGTATGTCAGTAACTGGCTGAACAGGAGTGCTTGAAGAAGTCATGGTGATACTGAGTGTATGTCACTTTGGGTGTATGTGTATGTCATTTGTCTCATTAGTAGAGCTAGGATGAATTAGAGAGTGACTGAGAATTCTTCCAAACTGTTGCTGGAAGCTTTAGTGATTAGCATGGCCAGTAACTCTATTGGCATAATTCTAGTTGCAAAGTGAGATGACTGCAGGCGGAAATCTAAACAAATCTTAGATAAATGTCAGTGAACCACCCAGAGAAACGTGGACAAATGAGTCACAAGACAAAACACAACACGTTTCGACCTCTTAGGTCTTCTTCAGGTGAAACAAAAATTAATAAAATAACGAAAATTCACTTAGCTTTGATCGCTTCAGATTTCAGCGCAAGGAAGAAGGCTTTAAATGAGTCATTTAGTGATCAAAGCTAAGTGAATTTTCGTTATTTTATTCGTTTTTTGTTTCACTTGAAGAAGACCTACAAGGTCGAAATGCGTTATGTTTTGTCTTGTGACTCGTTTGTCCACGTTTCTCTGGGCGGTTCGCTGACATTTATTTAAGATCAGCATAATTCTGTTTGTCATTCTTTAGAAATCAATAAAGATGCTTAGAAAACCAGCTAAAATGTGACCAACTTGTGGAGAGCAAAATCATCCCATCTTGCTGAGATCATGGGACATGAGTGTTGGGCTGAAATCATGGGACATAAGAGTTGGGCTGAGATGATGGGACATGAGTGTTGGGCTGAGATGATGGACATGAGTGTTGGGCTGAGATGATGGGACATGAGTGTTGGGCTGAGATCATGGGACATGAGTGTTGGGCTGAGATGATGGGACGAGTGTTGGACTGAGATCATGGGACATGAGTGTTGGGCTGAGGTCATGAGACATGAGTGTTGGGCTGAGAACATGGGACGTAAAGTGTTGGGCTGAGATCATGGGACATGAGTGCTGGGCTGAGAACATGGGACATAAGTGTTGGGCTGAGATCATGGGACATGAGTGCTGGGCTGAGATCATGGGACGTAAGTGCTGGGGCTGAGATCATGGGACATGAGTGCTGGGCTGAGATCATGGGACATAAGTGTTGGGCTGAGATCATGGGACATGAGTGTTGAGCTGAGATCATGGGACATGAGTGCTGGGCTGAGATCATGGGACATGAGTGTTGTGCTGAGATCATGGGACATGAGTGCTGGGCTGAGATCATGGGACATGAGTGTTGGACTGAGATCATGGGACATGAGTGCCGGGCTGAGATCATGGGACATAAGTGTTGGGCTGAGATCATGGGACAAGAGTGTTGGGCTGAGGTCATGGGACATGAGTGTTGGGCTGAGATCATAGGACATGAGTGTTGGGCTGTGATCAGAAGATTCTACCTATGGAGAAAACACTTGCAGCCTAGTGAGGCAACAAACCAGAGTCCATGAACCTTGACAAGAAAAGTGTACACCTGTGTGGAGGACAGCAGACAAGACAGCAAGGCATGTCACACCTGGTGGGATCTTGATAGGGAGCTTTCAGCCACTGTTAGTATCTGCCATGACAAAAGATCTGCTGGAGAAGGTAAACTGCAGCAAAAGAGATAAGTGGCCTCTATCCGAATGAGATAGCTACACTTCCAATATTCCCCAACTGGGATCTGGCCAAAGAGGGAAGATTAGGAAAGAGTGTGGTGTCTTTGGGAGGGTCAGTGTGACAGTAATGATATTGACTGACAAAGAACCTCAACAGTTCAGCCAAAGGGAACAACTGGCAAGTTGCATTTTTTTTTTTTGTTTTGTTTCTTTTGTTTTTATGTGTGCATAACTAGACAGTATACCGGAATTTAGTCTTTCCCAGATATCGAAGAATAACTGAGATGAAGGGAATCCAGTCTTTGGATTTCCATTATGCTGTTTACATTTTTGCATGGTACAGATGACAGTGTAGTATGGTGATCGATGGGGCTTCTGAGTCGAGATTTAAATAGAGTTACATCATTTTTTTAATATTATTGATGTCCTGTTACCTTTCTGAAGGCCAAATGTTAGTGACAGAGTGGTGTGTACCTATACAAGAGCAGAATTTGTTTCTGTAGAGAGTGAAAGCTTCTTTCCATACCTCCATGGAGCCTGTACACAATAATCATACATTAATCAGAGCCCCTACACAAAGTGACACCAAACTTACATACTAAACAAATAATTTCTCTAAATACCTTAAAAAAAAAACACCTAAATGAATTAACATCGAAGACTGAAAAAGATCTGCAGTACCTTATCAAACAGTGAAGACTTTCCAAAAGTAATATTCTGATGGCGGTCAATTTGTCCTCTTTTCTCCCCATGCTGCTGGCTCTGAAAACACAGAATTGTCTGATCAGGTCACAGTTGTCAAAGGCTTGTGAACAGCTTTTGTTCAGCTCATGATTTTGGCTCCTTGTTTAATTTATTCTATATGACAATGACTTTGTATCAAAATTAATATTGAGACATTTCTGTACCCCTTTCCTATACCTCAAAGCACTTTACAATCTCAATGTACACATGCACATGGTTATTTCCAGAAAATGCACATTGGTTTGCATGCCCCCTTGTCTCCCATTATCCCCCTACCTATCCCTCTTCTGACAGTTTTGTGGCTCATGGTAAACAATAATTCAAGTTTTATAAATATGGCAGAACTGATGAAAGTTTGCTTAAACCTACACAGCAAAAAAAAATTGTATCAGTTCAGGATGAGATCTCTAAAAAATGATGTAACATGTGCCTATTCTTACCTTACCCTCTTCATGACTTTTCTCTACATGATTGTTTTGTTTAAAAAGTTACCATACTGTATCTCTTTGGCCTGGTTGATGCTGGAACATATAATAAAAGTAAGCATAGAGTATAGCACTGTCATGCAGTCTCAGACCAGAATGGAAATCCTTAGCATCATCCGTCATCATTGTCAATGTCACTGATCAGCATTAAAAAAAGTCTCATATTCTGTGGCTCTTCAAACCCTGCTCTCATGGTAACCTCAGTTTCGATGTTCTCTCCACATCTATGGCCTTGGTTTGATTCCACTGGGGTCACCGTTATCAGCGAGTCCATGGGGGCTGAAGTGGGAGGGACATGGTGGCAGCCTCAGAGGGAGAGCTCACTCATATCAGCTCCATGAATAAGCAATTATTGTTGTCAGTAGGGGGCTTAGTAGGTGATGCCTGTGTATGTTGGATCAGAACAGACACCACTTAACACCGCTGAAGTGACTCGGCAGCAGTGCAGTGTCTTCTCTGGTGGGTTGCCTCTTGATGACTTGACACTGACTGCTCCCTGTGGATTGCCGTTGCCGGGGGCTGTGGCGGGCTGGGCCAGGCTATGGCAGTGGATAGGGTGTCGGAATGAGTAGCATGGGTGCACAGCCACTTAGGTGGCACAGAAGATGGGACAGCAAAAAAAAAAAAAAAAAAAAAAAAAAGGCAAGGACTTAAAAGGCTTTACACCACATGAATTAAATGCTCTGCACCATGTTTTCCTGCAAAGTAAGATTCAGTGTTTCAGATCCAATTCAGACCAACGTGTGTTCATACCCTTTTCAAGTTGAGAGTAAAGGGTAATCATACATCCAGTGCCAATTTTTAGTGATACAGAATTCACTGAAACAAGTATTTCTCTATAAGCTTCACTTACTTTACCATCATGGATACCTAGTCTCTCAGCTGAATGGGACTATGCAAAATTAGACCCTTTCACAGGGGGTGCACTGTCATGGAATTAGACACAAGCATTTGGTACAAAGGAGCCAAGACCAAACTGTTTTTTTCATCTAGCAAGTGTATTTGTGCATTAACCCTCACAGTGCTCTGTATATCAATTTAAACTTTAAAGAAATGTAGTTAAAATCTAGGATGGGGAAACTCGTCACAACCACATTTGAGAATTTGGCTTCTGCACACACATATTATTTGCACTAGATATGCAAATATATATATATATATATATATATACATTTTTAGAAACTACAGATGTTGTAGAATCTAGTGAAATAACTGAAAATACTGTAGGTGGTACCTACTTGGAGACTGACCTCAAAATATAAGCAGAGAAAATTTCTGAAAAAAGTTATTTGAAAGTAAGTCAAATGTTAGGAGAGACAGAGTTTTTCTTCTGTACTACCTAAACACTTCAGACTGGAGGTAAAATGAAGACAAATATGTGCTGGAAACATGGGAAAGATGATAATTCCCTTGACTTAAGCTATGTGTAATAAATTGTGCCTCAAATGATGTACCTATATTTCAACATCCGGACAATCAAATTTCACTATATAAGGAAATGGGATTTGTGCAGGTTTGTCTTGAAGCTAGATAGGTAACACTATATGTTTTTGTAAACTAGAGATAATGAGGAATCTGAAAAAAAAAATGATTACAAGACAGTACCCTGATGGCAGATGAAGATATTCTTCACAGTGTAATCCAGAAATGGCGAAAAGGTAATCCAAAACGTCAGCCACATTGTTTGAAACACCACAGTTTTTCCTGCTTGAATGTCAAAACACTTGAAACTTTGAGAGAAAACAGGAAGAACATGCCCTTGGAAGACACACAGAACAAAGTTAGGGCCTTGGTCTTCCGTGGAAGGCTGAAAAGCACTTGGGGCAGAGTCCCATCCATCCAGAACATTCCCAGCCAGAGCGCATATGAGTAGATGGCCAGCAGCACAGTTCCTCTTTCTTCAACTCCTTCACTCTCAGCATCTCTCTCCTCTGCAGTAGTGCTTCCAGATTCTGGATCACACAAGAAAACATATATCCTAAGTCTTCTGTTCATTTCATTGTTTCATAATGGTGCAAAAGTTGTTACAGAGAGCTTGACTCGGTTTCCACTAATTAGTCTATTTTCAGAAAGAAAAAAATATTACCAGCATTACTTATTCATTCTATGAAAAATGAAGTCATGCATAAATCATAAATAAGAATAAAATCTGAATCACTAGCATATAAGGAAGGGGCAGGACTATAGCTTTCATTGGAGACACGCCCACTCATGACACGCCCACACTGTTTCCAAACTAAAAAAATAAAAAAACAAAAGTTATAAATTGTTCTCTTCAAATCACCACTTTTATTCATCTCTAAAGTGCTTTCAAAACACCTACGATCACCCAGAAACAATCTTTTAGTTTGATCAGGCCAAAGCCTATCACTCCTGTAAGTAGCATTACCCTGTTACCCTGTCCCCTCCCCCCCCCCCCCCCCCCCCCCCCTTCCTTCATGTGGCGGACCAAAAAATGTAAATAACCAATGACCGCACGCAGCAAGTGTTTCCATCACTCGACAAACAAAATAATCAAAGTTTATCCACTCACCTGCTTCGCTTTCATTACTACTGCCTTCGGCAACTGATTGTTATTCATCTCTAAAGTGCTTTCAAAACACCTACGATCACCCAGAAACAATCTTTTAGTTTGATCAGGCCAAAGCCTATCACTCCTGTAAGTAGCCATTACCCTGTCCCCTCCCCCCCCCCCCCCCCCCCCCCTTCATGTGGCGGACCAACAAATGTAAAATAACCAATGACCGCACGCAGCAAGTGTTCCATCACTCGACAAACAAAATAATCAAGTTTATCCACTCACCTGCTTCGCTTTCATTACTACTACTGCCTTCGGCAACTAATTGTTCACTCGTGCCACTTCCACGCAACTCCTGCTTGACTCGGTCACTGATTCACTCATTATTTCAGTCAAAACCGATGAAAAACTTCGAGATAACTGACTGACAAGGCTTGCCAGTGCACAATGGATACTAGCAAGTCACGTGAACTGATCAACCCGGATATTTAGCAGTGGTGGTATAATGGTTCTCGTCTGAGCCATGATCGTGGCCCAACGCACTCAGGCGGTAAAGCCACGATTGCGGCCCATCGCAGTCAGCGGGTTAATGACTCAATGACTGACAGTTTTGTGGCTTATGGCAAACAATAATTCAAGTCTTGTAAGTATGGCAGAGCTGATGAAAGTTTTGCTTAAACCTACACAGCAAAAAATTATATCAGTTCAGGGCGAGATCTCTGAAAAATAATGTAATACATGTCTAATTTTAACCTTACCCTCTTCATGACTTTTCTCTACAGGATTGTTTTGTTTCAACTGTTACCATACCAAACTTTCAACAAGATCGAAATCACTGGAAGATAATCTATGATCTAGTGATGGACAGAGGCTGGGTCAATTATTTAGACAGGTTCTTTCTCTCAGTTGATGATCTTCTCTAGCAGAAAAAAATGTGGATATTGGCACACAAACAATCACTCACTATCATAACAAAATGATCATGCATCAACCTATGGTTATCTTGCAACAGACTGACACGATACATGACGGTATTAACTAAGTATTATACCAAACAATGAATATGGGTAATAAATTGCAATATTGTTTTTGTTCCATCCTACCCACACTGTACTGGTCATGTAAATTTAGTTGTACTCAATGCTCTCGTCTCTGCCATCCCAAACTATGACAGGTCATGCTCCTCAAACAAGTTAGTTTTCGATAAAAGTTCGGAAAAATAAGACTCTGGGAAGAGGCGGTGATAACAGAAGTGTGACATGATCATCTTCATGAACCGAACTGTATTCTTCACTTGCCTTAATTGTAAAGACTATTTCTCGGTTAACCAGCAGTGGACGTTTGGAACGGGCGTAGTGTAATGAGCTCAGCTGTCTTTTGTTGTGACCATTTCTTGAACATTCAAGGAAAGAGAGACGACCTCGTCCTGACCCAAGAAGACGACAGCACACAAGCAGAACAGCCATGTTTGCTGCAGTGGCTTCCCTTTCTAGAAACGTCTATACGACTAGCGTCCCTTAGTTTGACTACTTACCTAATTGCTATTTCTGGCATAAACAATTCGCACGCTCGTCCCAGCCCCTACCCCCCCACTCTCCACACACTCATCACCCATTCACACACACACTCTCTCTCTCTCTCTCTCTCTATCTCTATATATATATATATATATATAATCAAGTGATGATGAAGTTGAATGACGTCATACAGGAATGAGTTTATAAAGTCTTTGACGTCAGGTAGTTTTCCTCCTTGCTGCTAGTTTTCTTTTTTCTTTTCGTGCCTGCATTTTGATATTAATTCTGTTTTTTTTTTGTTCAATGCATCTTTCTTATGCAAGGCTATTTGAAGCTTTTCTTCTATGCATAGATTGCATTGTCCACTCTCTCTTCTATCAGTGTTGGACTTTCTCAGGATCTCCCATGTGATGGAGTAGTCAATGGTCTTTCTTTTTTAGTTGCCAAACATACTTCGAAAGCTCAGTGTCATTACAATATTTTTCATTCTTGAATGATTTTGTGTGGTTTCTGAATCTTTCTTTAAACTGTCCACCAGAAAGTCCGATGTACGATTTTCTTGTGGTGCCGTGTTTTACTGTTGCTTTGTAAACCACAGCTGTAGCTAAGCATTTCCCGTTCAGTGGGCATTCTTCTCGGTTCTTGCAGTTACAGCTTTTTCTCTTTATTTTCTTTCATCTTCTTTATGATTTTTGTGTTGTGTGACCTGATGATTGCCTTCATGTTTTTCATGCAACAATAGCTGATTTTTAGCGTATTTCTGTTGAAGATGTTGTGAAGTTTGCTTTGTGTGGGAAGTGTTTGTCGATGAGATATAGGAATTTTCGTCCAACATTCGTCTTTACGTTGGCACTGAATGGTGGGTTAAACCAGATAACATTTCTTGATCTGTTTCTTCTTCTTTCTTTTGATCTTTCTGTTGATGCGTTGTAGGTTTTGAGTAGGTGACTTTTTTGCTGTAGCCACTGTTTTTGAGGGCTTCATTGTACATGGGTGCTGCTTTTTCAAACACGTTTTCATTTGCTGACAGTGTTGACAATCGTTCTCTCGACTGCATTTGGGTATATGTGCAATAATTTGTGTGTGGGTGGTTTGACTTCACATTTATGTACAGGGGTTTGTCATTTGGTTTTCTGTATGGCTCATATGTTTCTTTATTTAGGTCTAAAGTTATGTCAAGATAGTCCACTACCTTCAGGTTGGGTCTGCACTGTGATTTTGAGTCCTAGCTCTTTGAAGACTCTGATTAGATCTTTCTTGTTTTGTCAGCTTCTCTGGCTGTTCCTGTTATAGCCGCCAAGCCGTCATCCCTGTACAGGCCGATGCTGTTTGCGTTTATTTTCTTCTTTAGCTGTTCCAAGGCATACAGGCCCACCAGTTTCACAGATTTCCGCGCCATCATATGCACCCATGGAAACGTCAAATTCTCTTTTGGCTTCTCTTTTCACCCATGCATTGCTTTGGTGGTCAAAAAGTAGTGTGCGTCTTGCGTGCATGATGGTTTTGCATTCTATGTTTGAAATGTTCGTGAATGATTTTGCCCAGTCTATACATCAGCATAGCAGCTCCTGTGTTATAGATGGGTAAAATTCCACAATATCAAATACGAGGAATGACAAGGAGTGTTTTTTTTTCAGGTTTTCAAACCAATGAATTACATCGTTTGTACTTGTCCACTGGTTTGTTGCTGTTGCTGTTCGTATTTCTGCATTGATCCTATCCAGCATTTTTTTGCTTACTTTACCCAGTTCTGACTTGGTGGGGTTGATCAATCTTGTTTTAGGGTTGTTCTTAAAATTGTCCTTATGGTCCTTCAGGGTTATGAATGCGGTTCTTTGAGGTGTTTTCTCAATTCTTTCACTAATATTGAGTTTTTCAGCGATCACTTGGAATTCACTGCTGATCTCATTTGACACCACCTTATCCGCCTTCCTATAGTTCTGGGTGATGCTGTTTGTCAGCAACTTCTCATATTCTTTTGGCTCCAGTGCATATATATTTCTTGTTTTGTCTGCATGGTGGGCAGTAGGGGCAATTGAACGTGGCTAATGTGGGAAGGGAGGACACCAAGGCCTTGCGTTTTTTTCTCTTGCAGTAGTCATGTGGTTGCGGCGGTTGTCTTCAAATTCTTCCTGGGCCTTCCTGGTTAGACTTCGCCATTCTGCTCTGTCTTGGGCACAAACCTCTAGGTCTTTTGCAGGCGTGTAGCTGTGCTTCAGATTGTCTTTTACACAGTCTTTGAAGCGCTTTCTGGGGCGGCCTCTGGGTCTCTGGCCCTGCCTCAGTTCTCCGTATAGCAACTGCCGAGGCAGTCTGTGAGGCTCCATACGGATGACATGTCCAGTCCAGCGAAGCTGGGCCTTCATTATCATGGCTTCGATGCTGAGCAGACCGGCCCTGTCCAGGACTTCGAGGTTGGTCACTCGGTCTTGCCACTTGATGCCCATAATCGCTCGTAGTGATCTCGTGTGGAAGCGTTCAAGCTGTTTTTCGTGTGTTTCCGGTACAGCGTCCAGGACTCACAGCCGTAGAGGAGACTAGTGAGAACAACAGCTTTGTAGACCTTGATCTTTGTGTCGAGCTTGATGCTTTTGTGGGGTCATCACACGAGTACGTAGGCGGCCAAGAGCTTGGCTGGCTTTGCTGATCCTGGCAGAGATTTCTCTGTCAAGAGAGCCATCACTGGAAATGACGCTCCCGAGGTACTTGAAGTGCTCGACAGTTTTCAGAATGGTGGTGCCTCCGATGGTGATGGGGGGGAGGTTGCACTGTTAGGCCTGGGGAGGGTTGGTAGAGCACTTCCGTTTTTCCAAGGCTGATTGTGAGGCCAAAAAGCCGAGAGGCTTCCGCAAACTTGCTGACAATGAACTGGAGATCCGCTTCTGTGTGTGCCATCAGAGCACAGTCGTCGGCAAACAGTGCGTCAGTCACAAGTCTCTCGACTGTTCGGGTCTTGGCGCTCAGCCGACGAAGGTCAAACAGAGAGCCGTCCAGCCTGTACTTGATGTAGATGCCTCTGTCGAGATCTCCGAGGGCATGGTTCAGCATGCATGTGAAGAACAGGTTGAACAAGACCGGAGCGAGGACACAGCCCTGCTTGACGCCGTTCGAGATTTCAAAGGGAGCAGAGCTGTCACCCCACCCCCAACAAGCACAAGACCAACCATGTCGTCGTGGAATAGGCGGATGATTTTTGTGAATTTCCTCGGACAGCCAAGCTTGGAGAGTATGACCCACAGCGCCTCCCTGTTCACCGTGTCGAAGGCTTTTGTTAAGTCGATGAAGACAGCGTAGAGGTCCATCCGCTGCTGCTCAATACACTTTTCTTGGACCTGTCTCACCGAGAAGACCATGTCGATGGTGCTGCGGCCTGGTCTGAAGCCAGACTGTGACTCTGGCAGTGACGGTTCTGACAGCGCGCTGATCAGGCGGTTTAAGATGACTCTTGCTAGGATTTTCCCAGCGACTGAGAGGAGGGAGACGCCTCGGTAGTTACCACAGTCAGACTTGCTGCCCTTGTTTTTTATACAGGGAGACAACAGTGGCATCTCGAAAGTCTTGTGGCATGGTTTCTTCCCCCCAAATGCTGCAGAGTATGTCGTGGAGAGTGTCCAGGGCCACTGGACCGGCTGCCTTGTACATCTCGGCTGGGATGCCGTCCATGCCTGGTGCCTTACCACTGCTCGTCTGCTTCACTGCCTTAGTGATTTCCTCGAGGCTGGGTAGGAGGTCAAGCTCTTCCAGGGCCGGCTTCTCCGGGATAGCGTTCAAGGCTGAAGAGTCGACTGTGGACGGTCTGTTGAGTAAGGTGGAGAAATGTTCCCTCCAGCGTTGCGTGATGCTGTCCTTGTCTTTCAGCAGGGTCTTGCCATCTGCAGACAGGAGTGGGGTGGTGCTGGGTCTCTGTGGTCCGTAGACAGCCTTGAGCGAGTTGAAGAACTCTTTGGAGTAATTCAGCTCGGCATATCGTTGAACCTCATCAGCTTTCCTGTCCCACCAGCTGTCTTGCATTGTGCGCAGTTCTCTCTGGGCTTTGCTCTGGAGGTGCTTGAAGCGATCCTTCTTGGAGATGGAGGATAGATCGTTCTGCCAGTTGATATAGGCAGTGTGTTTCTCTTCTAAGAGTTTGTTGATGTCTTCATTGTTTTCATCAAACCAGTCCTGGTGGACATGCTTCTTGAGGCCTAGAGTGGCTTTGGCTGACTCTGTCACCATCTGTTTGAACTGGTTCCATTGTTCTGTTGGGTCTCCAGTCAGCGGTCCCTGAGCAGTCAGAGTCTCATCTAGGTGAGTTTGGAATTTCTCTTTTAAGAGAGGGTTCTGCAGTTTTGAGATGTTGAATTTTGATCGAGCAGCCTTGGGCTTCTTGCGTTGGACTCTGGCTATGTGAAAATTGAAGACCGCCCTCACTAAACGGTGGTCTGTCCAACACTCAGCTCCTCGCATGGCTCTGGTGATCATCACGTCCCGTGTATCCTGCCGTCGAACAATGACATAGTCTATAAGATGCCACTGCTTGGACCTTGGATGCATCCACGTGTTTTTTGTGTTTGTTGGCCAGTCTGAAGAGGGTGTTGGTGATGGTGAGACCGTTCTCAGCACACACAGTCAGGAGCAGTAGCCCGTTGCTGTTCATCTTGCCGACTCCCTGGAACCCAGAACTCCCTCCCAGCTCTGGTGATCTGTCCCCACTCTTGCGTTGAAGTCCCCTAGGACTACTAGCTTGTCGCTTGCAGGAGTTGACTTCACAAGAGTGTCCAAGGTTTCATAAAATCTCTCCTTGTCTTCCTCACAGCTTGTGAGTGTGGGGGCGGTAGGCACTGATGATGGTGACATGCCTGGAGCGCGACCGACGGGGAAGCGCAGTTTCATCAGTCGTTCGTTGATGCCGGTGGGGAGATCAGGGAGTTGGTGTAGCAGAGTGTTGCGGATGGCAAATCCAACTCCATGCTGTCTGTCGTCATCTTCTGCTTTTCCCTTCCAGTAGAAAGTGTAGCCTCCCTCTGGTTCACAGATTGCTCCCTCCCCAGCAAAGCGAGTCTCGCTGAGCGCAGCGATGTCAATCCTGTATCGCGCCAACTCTTTGGCTACAAGAGCAGTTCTTCTGTGGGGCCGTGTTGTGTCCTCTCTATCCAGCAATGTGCGCACGTTCCATGCACCGATAATGAGTCTTTTTCTTCCTCTTTTTTCTTTTCGACCGCTAAGAGGGTTAACTGCCAGCTGCGGCATGCTGGCCAGTTAGTTATAGGGCAGGCAATTTTTAGGACACCTTTTCTAGTCCCTTCCCTTACTAGGGTGAGCAGTGCTGTCCTGAAAAGGGCTGCTCAGACACCTGGGATGCTACCGAACTCCACTGCTGCCCGGGTACAATGGAGAGCGACCATCTGTCCCAGGCCGCCTACGTGTAGGCTTGGAACTACGACTGCCAGTAGTAACCGCTACCTGTCGCTTCGTCCCGCCCCCATCGCCGCAGGACTTTCTGAGTCAGAAGAGGGAAGTATGAGGGGATTGTTTTGGGGAAAGAAAGGGGATCTGCACAAAAACCTGTGCGTGAGTTGTTTTTTTGGTGGGGAAGCTGTTCGGCGGACAAGGCGGAGGAAATCACGTGACTGATTCAACGGCTTGGAGGGCGGTTTCAACATTTAACGCACTGTGGATATATATATATATATATATATATATATATATATATATATATATATATATAGAGAGAGAGAGAGAGAGAGAGAGAGAGAGAGAGAGAGAGAGTGTGTGTGTGTGTGTTTTGTAGAATGATACACGCATTCTCCAAGAAGATCTAAACGCTTTACAAGAGTGGGAAAGAACTTGGAAAATGGAATTTCATCACCAGAAGTGCCAAGTGTTGCGTATGCAATAAACGCTCACCAACTAGAACAGAATATTCTATTCACAATACTATTCTTAAAGAAGCCAAAGCTGCAAAATATTTAGGCGTGATTATAGATAGTCGTCTCAAATGGAAAGAACATTACAATTTAGTATGTAAGAAAGCAAATAACATCTTAGCTTTCTTATACAGGAATATCAACGACTGCCCCCAAAAGGTTAAAGACGACTGCTACAAAATACTGGTTAGACCGGTACTGGAATATGGTTGCTCAGTCTGGGATCCTTACCATCTAAGGACATTGATAACCTTGAAAAGATTCAGAAGAGAGCAGCACGGTTCGTAACAGGGAACCATATCAGAGAGAAGGGGAATACTAGGAAGAGCACGAGGAAATTAGAATGGAAACCCTTAGAAGAGAGAAGAGCTTTTATCAAACTTAATATCTTTTTCAAAGGCAGAGCTAAACTAATTGATATTCCAATAGAACAACTAGTATTGAATAAAAGTAGCACCAGGAGTAGCGATCAATCTTATGCCATACCTGCATCAAATATTGACAGCCACTTACATTCATTTTTTCCTAGTTCTGTACGCCTGTGGAACTGACTGCCGGGTGCCATCAAAATTGCCACAGATGCAGTCTCATTTAAAAATCAAATTGATACGACAGTCTTGAGATCTGCATCTTGACTGACTTTTCTATTTTAACTTCCCCAGATATTTCATGGTTACCTGGGCCTGAATCTGGCCATTACTTTTAACTTTTTGAATATCGTATGCGACCCCTTGTTGCCAAAATTTTGCTCCAGTGGCCAACAGGCTGAGTCGCACTTTATTTTATCTTATTTTACTTTACTTTTTAACATGCGCGCTGGTGACCTACTCGTTTTTGAGTGAACCAGACTTTTAGGAAGAAGAAGAAGAAGATATAAACAAGTAGGGTAACTCTTGCCAACACAGAGTACTTTTATTCGAGACTGGCACAACCTTTTAAACTCGAATAAAGTCAGACAAAGACAAGACAAACAATCTAATAGTGGGGTAAAAACAAGCGCAGGCCACAACTCATAGAATTAATATATTATAAATATGAAAACTCTTCATTAGCTGCATGAGGGAACCATCGTAATCCTTCTCAAAGGCAAATCTATTTGTATTGCCTGCTCCCAGGCCTTTCGTCCGCTGGATCGGACTCGTCAGGGAGACATGGCTGATTGTGTCTGTGCTTCTGGCATCAAATAGAGACACACCACAGTCCATAATACTGTGGTGTTCTCACCACCAAGGGTTAAAAAAAGAATCCAACAGCACCCCCAAAGCAGCCAGTGAAGGGTAGTAATGAAACAAAACGAAAGTGTGGGGAGGAAAAAATGTTGCTGAAAAAAACAAAAAAAAAACATTATGCAAACAATATAAAATGTAGGGAACAAGTGCCAGCAATTACCTCCGTTATTGAGTTGACGATGACTTAGCGAGGATTTTTTTTTTTTCTGAAAGGAGAGAGCCGGTGGGGAAGGATCTGATAAGGAGTGGGTGTGGAGACTGGGGAGCGAGGAGAAGGAAGGATAGGACTTCTTCAACATTAAGTGTTTTCTTGACAATGTATGAACTGTCGAATTGTATAGGAATGTTTATGCATAGATGTGTGTGTGTGTGTGTGTGTGTGTGTGTGTGTGTGTGTGTGTGTGTGTGTGTGTGTGTGTGTGTGTGCGCGCGCGCATGTGCGTGCATGCATGTGTGCATGCGTAGTGTGTGTGTGTGTGTGTGTGTGTGTGTGTGTGTGTGTGTGTGTGTGTGTGCAAAGTATTATAACATCTCATTCTGACTTGACTTAATTGACTTCTTTTTCTTTTTAATTCTGACTTGAATTAATCCTTTGGAATCGTAGAGGACTCGTAGAGGACTCGTAGACACACAGCCTCGACAACTGCCCGCCAACGGGCTCGGTTCTGGGAGCTCCTTTTAGTTGTGCCCAAGAAATCCGGCAGCCTTTGATTATGCCCAGCCAATCTTCTCCAGCAGTCTTCTTACAATTCGTCGCTTCCCTTTCTGGTTCCGGTCCAGACCGTGTCGCATGACGCTGTCAGCTGGTTTACGTAGGGCGTGTCCAGTCCATTCCCATTCCCCTCGTTTCTTCACCTTTTGGTTACTGCGATTCTAGTGGGATGTTTTTTCATATGTCGGCATAGGAGATCTCAATCCACCTGTTGTGCAGGTTGTGGCGTAGACATCTGCTGATGAAACGAGGAAGAAGGTCAGGGGGGGGATAACTTGTTTGATAAAACACAAATTACTTTATGTACAAAAAATAGATAACGATTGTAATTATACTATGATCTTTCTTATATCAAAACGCGTTTTAGGTTTGCTAAAAGATGTCATGTACATTTGTACTTATTCTTTCTTTGGAATCGACAATGAAGTAGTGTGGTTGAAAATACTATTGCTAATATGAGTTCACAGTTCTCTGATGTGTGTGTCTGTTGTTACTAAGTGGAGACTTGAATAGTAGAACTGGTATCTTGGCCCAGATATGTCTGTTGATATGTAGGCTTATTCTCAAATTAAAAGTTCTACATGCTATGGTTACAGATGACAACGTGTTGAATAAGTATGGAAACTTTCTATTGAATGTGCGTACAGCGTTTGAATCATGTATCATAAATGGTATGTGTAATGGCGACCAGCAAGGTCGTTTCACATACATCTCAGGTACAAGTGTGAAATAGTGTCAAGGTCTATTTTTCTGCTGTCCATTGAATTGTATCTGTATGGAGTCACTGATGCATTTACATGTACAACAATATGGATGGGAGAAGGAAAGGGGAGAGAGGGGGGAGGCAAAGAAGAAAGAAGAAGAAGAGAAGGAGGAGGAAGAAGAAGAAGAAGAAGAAGAAGAAGAAGAAGAAGAAGAAGAAAAAAAAAAGAAGAAGAAGAAGAAGAAGAAGAGAGGAGGAGGAGAAGAAGAAGAAGAGGAAGAGAGAGGAGGAGAAGAAGAGAAGAGAAGAGAAAGAGAACGAAGAAGAAGAAAGAAGAGGAGAGGAGGAGGAGGAGAAGAAGAAGAAGAAGAGATGGAGAAGAAGAAAAACAGCAACAACAACAACACAGAAGAAGAAGAAGAAGAAGAAGAAGAAGAAGAAGAAGAGAAAGAAAGAAGAGGAGAAGAAGAAGAAGAAGAAGAAGAAGAGAGAGAGAGAGAGAGAGAGAGAGAGAGAGAGAGAGAGAGAGAGAGAAGAAGAAGAAGAAAGAAGAGAGAGAGACAGAGAGAGACAGAGAGAGAGAGAACTATATGCTCCGTGAATCCCTCTTGCTAAAAGGCCGCTATTTTCTTTCTAAAGCTGGAGTTCGCCATTGTAGATAATGCGCGCAACGACATTTACATCACAGTTGAACAGGGTCGAAAGAGCAAGCATAGCATGCGACTTAAACAAGTCCAAGTCTATTTTTTTTCAGTCAGCAATAAAGTCCGTACTTTCACTGGATTTTTCTTGTTGTCAAATTGTATGTTTTAATATGAGAAAATAAAATGAAACTGATCGTCGTTTGTGAGAAATTGCGATTTTTTTGATAATGGAAACATTGATGAATTAAGAGCCGAGCTGAGGAAAGAGCCTATATTTCCATGCCTCATCTTCAGAAATACAAATGGAGAGATTAGACCGGTGGCTGTTAACCCTGCTAGGTCATTTTTTGTTTGTTTGTGTTGTTTGGTCCAGTTTGTCATTGAAGAAAAAAAAACAAGATCACGAACACACTTAGTGTGTGTGTGTGTGTGTGTGTGTGTGTGTGTGTGTGTGTGTGTGTGTGTGTGTGTGTGTGAGAGAGAGAGAGAGAGAGAGAGAGAGAGAGAGAGAGAGAGAGAGAGAGAGAGGAGAGGCCTTTATAAGCATTATTTAACCAGGCCTGTCGTGTGTTATCTCCGGGACCCAATGAACTGACTCTCTTGAGTTTCGTCAGATAACATTGAGGAGAAGCTTTCATGTGAATTCGCTCGATCAGTTTGCCGGTTGACACGGCATTGTCACCATGTCTGTTGCCCTGCTCTTTCTGGCACTGACTAGTGCCTTTTGGGGCCAAGGTAAGTATGTCTGCGAGTTTTTTCTCTTTACGCACTCCCTGTCACAAGATATTGCATGGTTATGCTTATTTGCATACAGGTTTGCAAGCGTGCGTGTTTTTCAAGTGGGGGTCCTTTTGATTGTGGAGATGTGAATGCTAACTAATGGGTTGTGTTTATGACATGAGAGAGAGAGAGAGAGAGAGAGAGAGAGAGAGAGAGAGAGAGAGAGAGAGAGAGAGAGAGAGAAGCGAATGCGAATGCGAATGCGAATGATTTATTCAGATTGAGGCAATAGCCCATACTGAATTCGTGACACCCGCAATATAATACACAAGAAGGATGAGAGAGAGAGAGAGAGAGAGAGAGAGAGAGAGAGAGAGAGAGAGAGAGAGAGAGAGAGAGAGAGAGCATGTAGCTGAAAGGTTTACATCACAGACCAGATCGAAGTAGAAGTAATTTGAGAATGTGTTTGTTTTTTTCCCCAAAGCCGTAATTATTGTAATGACATGAAATTATATGGGAGAATGTCCTTTTTTTTCAAAGCCCATAATTACTGTTACCACTTGAGATCATTCATATTGTTTTTGTTTTTCCCTTTTTGAGCCTGATTCTGTGTCATAAGATCAATCGTCTGTGAAAACATCACAGAACAGTAGGTACTGAACCCAAAATAACGTTCTGCTCTGGCTGCTGACATTACCTACCAGGTGTACTTTGTTCACTGTCGGTTGCTGTCGTCAGAAGGCTCAGAATCTTTTTTTTCCTTCCTACTCACTATCGATGCTTTAACGGTGTCAAAAGCAATGTACATAATAGCATTTTTTTTTGTCAAAATCACTATTTTCTTCACGCACACGTGAGGACATTATTACTGTAATTAGTATAAAACTCATAGGCCTGTGCAGCATGTCAAGATTTCATTCTGAAAACGATGTCATATCAGCTTAAAATTATTATGTGATTAATCTGCATATTCTATATTTGTTTAAAAACAAACCTTCATGCAATCACCTAATCTCAGGTCTCACACAAATTCTCAGAACATAATCCGGATATGCCATTGCACCAAACTGCAATGTCATGTTGGGTAGATTTCTCCTTACTGACGCTAAACAAAAAATTTAAAATCAAGAAGGCTAGTGCAAGGCTAACTCAAGTTAGGAATTACTTCTGAAGAAGTAATGGCGTTGTGTGTGTTTCTTACATTCTTTTTTTACAAGTCTGTCTACACGCGTCTTGAGAGGCTGAGGAGATTCTGAACTCAAGGAATCTGATCCCTCTCGGTGTAGTCAAGACGTGAACTGCTTGAAAGTCCAGTGCTATTTCTACCTTCTCCAGCCCAGGCGTCTCTGAAGCTGGCGTCCTACTACTCAGACCACATGGTCCTCCAGCGAGGTCCTCAGCAGTCCGTCCTGGGGAACCGCCGATACAGAGGGCGACACCGTCACTGCTCAGGTGAAGGGTCACGATGCAGTCACGACCACCGTTCAAAACGGCAAGTGGGAAACTCAAGTTGCCCGCCATTACAGATCCGGGTCCTTTCGCCATTGACGTCAGTTCCAAGGACGGTCTCGTGACCTTGCATGATGTTCTTTTTGGAGACGTGTGGGTGTGTTCGGGGGGCAGAGTAACATGCAGTTTGCAATGAGACAGGTGAATGCTGTTGTTACGTATATTAAAAAATTCTGTATTTTGATATTATAAAAATAAAATTAAATTAAAAGAAAAATTATTAAATAAAATGGAATTGTCCTGAGATCGTTTCCATATTGCATTTTGGTACAAATGTGTATTGACATAAGTCATAATGTGATATGAAGTGACATTGTCCTCATATAATTTACACGTCACATTTGATAGAAATTCTGAGATCGGGCATTGTAGAATGAAGCGAAGATGGTGACCATGTCACATTCGTTATAATTTTTTTTGTTGTTTGTTCCAATTGCAAAATAAAACAGGACATTGTCCTCATATACCTAATGTTATATTCCATACAAATTCTGTACTCGTACATTGTAATAATATTAAGTTAAAGAAATATTTAGTAGGTTTTTTTTTGTTATACTTCTTTTGAACTCCGTGTTCATCCATTACAAACTAAACTGAAAATATCCTGGAATAGTAAATTCTGTATCGGGATCTTGCAAAATAAAGTGACCATTTTTCCTCAGATAGTTTCCATTTTACGTTCCCTACGAATTCTATGCTTGTAAATCGTCTCCAAATGATGATTCCCATATTACAAGCACTATCCACAAATTTAGATAAAATCGTCTTCAAATAATAGTTCCGATATTCCATGGCACTCTCTACAAATTCAGTTTTTATTTCCGGTCGTCCAGGTGATGAACTCCACGGCAGAGATCCAGAAAGGCCTCAGTTTCAATACCATCCGTTTCTTGGGGGCTCGCTTGATCCAGTCCACCACACTGCTGGAAGACCTCAACGTCAGTCAGACCTGGTGGAATGTAAAATCCTTTTTTTTGTGGGGCCTCCAATGCTCTCTTTTCTACTTATTGTT
>JADBJO010008427.1:17500-20000 GCA_016801955.1 Conus betulinus
CATTTATATCCATTAGACACGCACAGGAGAAGATATCGTCTGTTCTACATTCCTTTTTCAAGCCAAACTTAAGAATGTCAAAGAGAGAAAAAAGTCTGAACAATGATGTGAATGATGGCAGTTTTTAAACTCCGTTTTCTACTGATGCTTATTTGAAGAAAATGCTCATGGTGGCTTTGTTCTCTTTGCTACAAAATGCCAATATTTACGTGAAAATTTTAAATCGTATTTTAACTAATGATTCAGGAAAAAAAAAGTGACAGCTGGATCTTCTGAGGTGGCCACTCATTACAGCTTGAAATGATTTCAGAAATGTGTTTCCCTTGATAACAGTGTATGCGAATATGTGTCGTCATTTCCTAAAGCATGTTGGAAAAAAAATACTATTCCCAGTGAGCACTTTAAATACTGTCTTTTTTCATATTCCTTAAGGAGCTGTATCTTTAATCATTTTATTCCTTTCATTATAATGAATGGGAAAAAAATCCAAATTCTCATGATACATCATCCCAGCATTAATTACACAAGTTCAAGCACTGAAAATTGTGCTCATTATTCAAGTTTTAGAAAAAAAAGTCTTCTACAGTCTATCATGACATCATCAACAAATACGACTATCAATTCACTGTTGTCGGCATATCGTGTTTTTTTTTTTTATCTAAAATTTATGTTTTGATGAAGTTTTTTTAAAGCCGGAACTTCATCATACCAAATTGTTAGTTTTACATTTTTTTCTTGTGCTTCTTCATCATTTAATTAATTGTGTTTTTGCCCCTAGAGGGAATTTGCAGTCCTTCATTCTACTTTTTTGTTTTTTTTGTCTATCTAATGGGTCATCATTGAATTAGCCGAACTCCTTTGCAAACATTACACAACGTTATTCACGCGTAAATGCCCCTGATTCAATAACTGAATACAATTAATCATTCGTTAAAAGTGCCAAAGTAAAATAAAGAGGCAAGCTCATGAATTAATGAGAGAATAATATAGACATCATGTTGAAAAATCGATGCAGACGTCACTAAACTTTCTGCCTGGCTCTCTTCTTCTTCTTCTTCTTCTTCTTGTTCTTGTTCTTTCTTCCTCCTCCTCCTCCTCCTTCTTCTTCTTCTTCTTCTTCTTCTTCCTCCTTCTTCTTCTTCTTCTTCTTTCTTCTTCTTCTTCTTCTTCTTCTTCTTCTTTTCTTCTTCTTCATCCTTCTCCTCTTCTTCTTCTTCTTTTTCTTCTTCTTCTTCTTCTTCTTCTTCTTCTTCTTCTTCTTCTTCTTCTTCTTCTCTTCTTCTCTTCTTCTTCTTCTTCTCTTCTTCAAATACTTCTTCAAATTCTTCTTTCTCTCTTCTTCTTCAAATTCTTTCTTCTTCTTCTTTCTTCTTTTTTCTTCATAAGTACCTAGACGTCGTAGCGTAATAACAAGCATTGTTTTTGTGTTTTATTTACATAGCCCCAAATATTTTTTTTTTTGAACTGTTCTAATACGGTGATTATGCTGTTGAAATTGTGATGATGATAATGACAAGACATGACTGCTGCGATCGATCTTTTCTTTTTGAGGGGGTGGGGGGGGGGGGGGGGTGGGGGTGGTGGTGGTGGTGGTGGGAGTGGTGGAAACACATTTTCAACATCCTGGAATTTTTTTTTTTTTATAGCACTGCCATTGCACTGACAGTATATCAATTTCACAGTTTTATAATCAGCTGTGAACATGTCACTGAACCGACACAATTTACATCTCTCCTTTTTTGCCATCATTCCTGCCTTTCCACTCCTCTCACTCCTTTCTGTTCCTCCTCCTTCTCCCCCCCCCCACCCCCATTCCCACCTCTCTCAATCTGTCGGTCTATCTATCAGTCTGTCTGTCTGTCTGTCTGTCTCTGTTGTTGTCTGTCTGTCTGCCTGCCTGCCTGTCTTTCATCTCTCCCCCTCTCTTTCTCTCTCTCTCTCCCTCTCTCTCTATCTCCCCCCATCTCTCTCTCTCTCGTTACCCTCATGCCGCCGATTCCCTTCCATCCACACCCACCCCCCCCCCACCGCTTTTTATTCCAAAGGAAGGAGGGAAGGGGGGGGGGCTTGTAGACGTGTTTGTGTTAAATGCTTCTAATCAGTTTTTTTTCTTTCTCTTTAATTCTTTCATTTTACCTCCATCTCCAGAAACAAGCCTGGGATGGTGGCTTACCTTAGAAGACTGCCCCACCCCCCCCCCCCCCCCCCCCTCCCCCATTCCCTGTAAGCTAACACATAACTTCTCTCTGGTTATGCAACAGTCATAATCAGTTCTGATCTTTTCTCCTCAACACTCAGCTGCATAGTACTTGTGCTTGAAGAGTGTAAGTTCCTCTCTCTCTCTCTCTCTCTCTCTCTCTCTCTCTCTCTCTCTGTCTGTCTGTCTCTTCCTCACACACACACACACACACACACACACACACACACACACACACACACACACACACACAACACACACACACACACACACACACACACCACACACACCACACACTCACAC
>JADBJO010008427.1:25000-30000 GCA_016801955.1 Conus betulinus
TTCTCTTGTAAGCTCTCTTTGATTCTTCAATCTCCGTTTGCAGTTTCTTTTGTACAACCTTACGATCGCTTTTATTGCCTGATTGAAAAGCTCTTTTTTTCTCATTTAGAGTTATTTTCAGAGATTTTGTAACCCAAGGTTTGTTGTTGGGAAATATTTTGATAGTTTTAGTAGGTACAATCATGTGTTCACAGAAAGAAATGTAGCTGGAAATAACATCGGTGGCTTCGTTAATGTCAAAACTAGAATCAAAAAACAAATTCCAATCTGTACATTCAAAACAAGCCTGTAATTCATCAACACTTTCTTGTGTCCAACACTGCACTTGCTTTTTAGTGATAGGTTGTGTTTTCACTTTTGGTCTGTAAGCTGGACATGACACATACTGTTTAAAAGAAGGCAGGTTGAATTGAATATATATATATATATATATATATATATATATATATATATATATATATATAGAGAGAGAGAGAGAGAGAGAGAGAGAGAGAGAGAGAGAGAGACCTCTCTCTCTCTCTCTCTCTCTCACACACACACACACACACACACACAACATACACATACGCACACACGCATTCGCACACACGCACACACACATACTACGCTCTCGCTCTCTCTCTCTCTTCTTTCTCTCTCTCTCTCACACACACACATACACACACCCCCCACATACACACACACACACACACCACACACACACACACACACACACACACACACACACACATACACACGCACACACACATCGTACCATATCACACCGCACTCACATATAGAGAGAGAGAGAGAGGAGAGGAGGGAGAGACGAGAGAGCGAGAGAGGAGTGAGAGAGGGAGAGAGAGGAGAGAGAGAGAGAGAGAGAGAGAGAGAGAGAGATGGAAAAATATGTAGAAACAGATAAATCAAAGAGGCCGAAGAAGAAGAAGAAGAAAGAAGAAAGAAGAAAGAAGAAAGATAACGTTGCTTATAGCCCAGCCAACCGCAAAGGGCCATATCAGGGCTTCACCGGGTTGAAGTCAAACTCACAAGTCATTCATTCACACAACTCTTTGAAATACATCTTCTAAAAGTCCACCCGAAATTGTATTAAAAATCTTTCCACTATAAAATCTCAGGTCGGATAAAACATGTTAATCTCTATCAAGAATTCAAAGATCGCATCAGAAACATCTGAAAGAGTTTGTTATCCGTCTGTATATTCCAGTCCTCCTGACATAATCATTAACTTTTGGTTTTAATCCCTGTAGGGGGTAGATATGTTAGACAGTTTCCCTGTTGTGGTATTCCTGGCCAAGCGAACAGCCATTTCATTCTCTCCGATGCCAGCATGACCGGGAACCCAGGTAAGAACAATGTTGTGACCTTCCGCTTTCAACGGGGTAAAAAGTTCAAAAAAACGTGCAGAAGTTCGGGATGATGGAGGTTACGACCAGCTATCGCATCCAAAGCTGACAGTGAATCAGAAAAAAAATCAGAAAATCCTTGTTTTGGGATTGAGAGATTATCTTCAGTGCTAGAACCAGAGCTGTAAGTTCAGCAGAGTAAACAGAAGCATCTGATGGAATATGTTCTAACAGTATTTGAGAAGGAGCACCAGGGTTATAGGCTGCACTGGCCACTCCATCTTCAGACTTGGAACCATCAGTAAAATATTTTCTGAAAGGATGGGAATTTTGAGGGGAAGAAGAAAAACAACAAGAACAACAAGAGCAACAACAAGAAAGCAACAACAACAACAACAAAAACAACAACAACAAAAATAACACCAACAACAACTACAACTACAAGGGCAACAAGAAGGGCAACCCTCCTGGTTTTGTAAAAGCATGGATGGCCTGAAGTAAAAGCTGTTATGTTCGTAGACGAGATAAAACACATCTAAAACAGATTTCTTCAAGACAACGTTGGGCTTTTTATATCCGACCAGTGAAGCAGCCAGCGTTACCTTGAAGAAGAAGAATTTGAAGAAGAAAAGAAGAAGAAGAAGAAGAAGAAGAAGAAGAAGAAGAAAGAAGAAGGAAAAGGAGGAGGAAGAAGAAGAAGAAGAAAGAAGAAGAGAAGAAGAAGAAGAAGAAGGAAGAAGAAGAAGAAGAAGAAGAAGAAGAAGAAGAAGAAGAAGAAGAAAGAAGAAGAAGAAAGAAGAAAGCCAAAGAAAGAAGAAGAAGAAGAAGAAGAAAAAGAAGAAGAAGAAAAGAAGAAGAAAGAAGAATTTGAGAAGAAAAAGAAGAAGAAGAAGAAGACGACAAAGAGAAGAGAAGAGGAGAACAAGAAGAAGAAGAGAAGAAGAAGAAGAAAGAAGAGGAGAGAAGAACAAAGAAGAAGAAGCGAGAGGGGAAGAAGAGAAAGAGAAGAAGAAGAATGAAGAGAGAGTGAAGAAGAAGAGAAGAGAGAAGAGAGAAAGAGAGAAGAGAAAGAAGAAGAAGAGAAGAAGAAGAAGAAGAAGGAAAGAGAAGAGAGAAGAAGAAGAAAGAGAAAGAGAGGAGAGCGAGACAGAAGAGAAAGAGAGGAGAAGGAGAGAGAAGAGAGAGACCGAGAGAGAGAGAGAGAGACCGAGAGAGTCCTAGAGAGCCCGAGAGAGAGAGAGAGCACCGACACAGAAAGTCCTAAACAACCGACTAACAACGGTGTATGAAAGGAAAAGCATGCATGTCATAACATACGAGACTCCAGTCTGTTAACAGAACACGCCTCTCTCATCTCCTCTGGCTCCCGAAGGCTGTGTGACAGAACCCATATCGTGACTGGAGAAGGAACAAAAAAATCAATCCCAATGTTGAACAAGGCCGAGCCGTGATGAAAAAGGGGGAAGACTCTCAACCATCCGCCGTCAATCAGCAGGCCTAGGGTAATATTTGGTGATAGCCGGCCCGTCCATGAGTCTGACACCATCAACAGATACCATAAAACATGGAAAGGAATGGAGGACTGGTGGGGGGGGGGGGGGGAGGGGGAGGGAAGGAGGGACGAGTTGTGATGAGGGGGTGATAGTGAAATGGAATGCAGTAAGGCGGGAGGGGAGAGGAAGGGGAAGAGGCGTGTTTTGTGTGTAGAGTGGGGATGGGGGTGCGGTGGAGGGGAAGTTCTGAAATAACCCCCGCTAGTAGTTGGAAAGATTACGGCTATGTCCAGGCGTCAATTCTTCACGTTGCTTTCTCCTGTTTGTTCCTAAATAGCTGCATTACCATGGATATGAGAAGAGATTCATGTTGGAATTTTAAAAACAGATCTATAGTTTCTTTTTTTTTTATTATTATTACAAACAAAATGGTATTCAAAGATGTAAAATACAACTGGTTTCATAGCAGTAGAAGTGTAATCGAAACAGCGAAACATATTGCAATAATGGCCAACAGATGACACAGAACATCTGTTGCCAGATTAGGCTTAGGAACACCAGGCTTAGATGAACATGGTTCCACATTACTGACCTTTGTCCAGAGTATGGTTTCTTCAGAGAGGATGAATTTCACTTAAAAAAAAAAATTTATTGTTAGGCATATCACAGCATATGTGAAAAAAAAAAAAGTAAACAAAAAGGCACTAGTGCTGAAAATGAACTCTATCAATACCGAGAAATCGCTGGTAAAAATAAACACATCCAGTCGTGGTAGCAGGTCTATCACTGAATTTCTACTCTGGCGTTGCAGGCCACACCAAGCTCCGAATTTCAAGAGGTGCTTCGCTCTGAGGATCGGAATATGTCTTCCTGAGATGCTGCTCAAGATGTTCTTTGTCTGCTGTGAGTGTCCCTGATTCTGACTGCTCTGAGTGTTTCCTGGCGATCCATAGGAATCTCTGAAGAAGCACTCATGGTCTGCCCAGAGTTTTTTTTTCTCGCCCCTGTCTTCTCTACTTCTGAAACAGTCTTCATCTCTTTTTTTATGATTATTCATTTTCTTCCGTATGTCATCTTCTTCTTTCACTGGAGTCTGGAATTCAGAGGATGTGTTTTTACCTGTTAGTTGTTTCACTCTACAGGCTGTCTCCACCTGTTCAGTATACAATGTCTCGGGTGGGGCTACTTTGTGCTCCAGTTTATTCCAAGACTTGACCAGCGCATTGGGTTGATTTTGTACCAGACATCTACTATGTCTCGCCCCACGAGAATCAATTGCATGGCATTTTTGTTCCTGATTTATTCATTCATTTGTTTGTTTACCCATATATATATATATATATATATATATATATATATATATATATATATATATATATTAAAATACTGCTAAAACGCCTAATAAAAATCTTAAGGTGCTCAACCCCTTGGGGAGCAACATCTGTTAAAAATAGTATGATAACTTCCTTTTATCATACTATTTTTAACAGATATATATATATATATATATATATATATATATATATATATATATATATAGATAGATAGATAGATAGATAGAGATAGAGAGAGAGAGAGAGAGAGAGAGAGAGAGAGAGAGAGAAGAGAGAGAGAGAGAGAGAGAGAGAGAGCTTTACATTGTGCGTGCTGTGGTATCGTGGTCTGGCAGATCAGGTGTGAGGTATATCGACTAATCCGCAGGGCCGTAACGCCACCTTGATGGCTCTAAATCTGAAACTGTCCTGCAAAGCTGCTATTACCAGAGGCCTGCCAGAACGACAGAGAATAATGCTGAAACTCTTTTAAAGGCACAGCAGAGCGTAGTCGCTGTTCTGCTTGAAAAGATACCTTCAGAAACAATTATACGAGCCAGGCTGCAGTTGACCAGTGGCCAGATTTCTCCCAGTTCCAGTGAGCAGCATGGCGATGCCATAGGAAATCAAACTTTCGGCGTTTCCTTTTCCGCTGGGCAGAAAAAAGTGTGTTTAGAGTGTAAACACAAAGCCACGTGACCGCTTAGTCCCGTGGGGAACGAAAAAGGCACATGACGCACGCATACAGCGTGTCTTAAAGACCGTTGTAAACTGCATTTCATCTTCGAGTGTCCTGACCGTTGCCTTCAGGGTTCTGGGTCCTCTTCTTACCTGAAATCCCGAGCTGT
>JADBJO010008427.1:37500-40000 GCA_016801955.1 Conus betulinus
CACCCGCCCATCCCATTCCCCCTGCCGACACACCCACCATCTACCCCACTCCCTCTGCAGCCCACCTCACCTTCACTCCAACCCCACCACCCCATCCTTGCTCCGCCTGCATCTCTTATGAAGCAGCTGTAATCGGCAGCTGCCTGCCTGGTGTTGATGGTAGCAAGACACTTTTCTAACAGTTTCACAATTCTTGGGTCACACACGGGAGAGACGTGTCTGCCTGGAGGCATGAGCGGGGCAGGTGGCCATGATGATATCTGACAACACGTAGCAAACCTCGTGCGCTGCCCACACATCTCCTTGGAGAGTAGCTGCGGAGGGGGGGGGAGTGCGGTTGCTGAAGGAGAAGGCGCATGTGTAGAAGAGGGGGGGGGGGGGGGGATTGCCGTTCTGATACAGAACAAACTTGTCAGACGCTTCAATGTAATTTCAGCCAATCATGAGCCATCTTACAGAGTGTTGCGCGCCTAAGGTAAAATGTGAGCCTCTACCACCATGTGAATTTGCTAATGCCATTTTACCCTTTTCATTTTCTTTTTGGTAAGAGATTAAAAGCACATTGTAGAGTTACAGAAAACAAACCAAAGACAAAAAGAAACACACAGAACCAGGTGGAGAGAAATGCGTATTTGACACACATTACAGCGGAGGTAAATGACTTTTCAACAAATCATATCTTGAACGCCACAGACCACAGACATCTAAAAAAAAATGAACAAATACAGTATTCCCCAGATGGCTCTCAGCAGAAAAATGGCAAAGAGAGAAACAGAAGTGGAGAAGTGAGGACAGTTCAGAAATAGGGAAAAGGATTATGGAGAGAGAGAGAGAGAGAGAGAGAGAGAGAGAGAGAGAGGAACACGGTGAGCAAATGAAGGAGGCAAGAAGTCAGATATAGAAAACACAAAGAGAAAAAGATCAGTAGTTTAGAGCGGCCAGACATGGTCTGAAAGTATGATGCATGGTAGCCTCGACGTCTGAATTGAGCGGAACAGGTATGACAAATTACCAGCAGATGTACGAGTGCAAAAATGGTACAGCAACATACACACAAAAAGTGGAAGACAGGGCACACACAAGAAAGACAAAGTGGATAAGGAGAGCGAGGAAGAAGAATGAGGAAAAGAGACGGGGAAAAACAAGCAAAAATCCCCAGAGAGAGAGAGAGAGAGAGAGAGAGAGAGAGAGAGAGAGAGAGAGAGAGAGAGAGAGAGAGAGAGAGAAGTAACACCCGGAAAATTAATTGCTCATAACTATACCACTACAAAAATAAATGTTTTCCCGTCCAACCCCCCCACCCCCCACCCCCACACCCCCCTCAACCAACCATTCAACATCATCACACAACCTCTTGATTCTTCCATTACCTCCCTCCCCATTCTCCCTCCTCCCCTGGTCCCCTCCTACCCCCCCCCCCCCCCTACCCCGCACCCCCTCTTCTCCATAGAAACAAAAGGAAGACGCTTGGTTGATGACTTTCAGAGCTATCGGACTGGAAACCACAGTCGCCAGGCTATTCTCAGCCTTAATAAGGTCCCCCAAATAGAGAAATGGCAGGGATGATGGCTTTCAATGAGTTTATCCGACTGGAAGCCAGACTCACCGGGTTAGAAAGTCAGACTATACTCAGGGAAGGGGGGAGGGGTGGGAAGGTGGGGGGAACTCAACTGCTCAGCTGCTGAACTCCGGTGGTCGGATGGAATCTGGATGACGCTGTTGTTGATAAGTGTCTGGGATGTCCTGTTTGATGCACTGTAATGTCTGGAATTTGTCTTGTTTAAAGAAAAACATATTTGCTGAAAAGCTTTTTTTTTGGCACCTTCTTAATTGTGTTTATTTGTATCTTGACTAACATTCCATTATTATCCATTTTCATCACCAACATGTAGGCAGCGGGGAAGACTGCCAACGGCGGAAGTAAGAGCGAGCTCAAGGTATCCCTACGTACAAAATGCTCAGAAGGTCAGAAGCTGTCAGAGGCTATGCATAGCTTCTGATCTTCACCCGGAGCGAGGTGGGTCTCTATCACCTCAGAACCAGCTGATCTGGTTTGAGTAGCAGCCCACCTTAGAGAAATAGCATTGATTAGAAACCTCCCCTGCTTTATGGCCAGGACCATTCATGGGAAAGGCTTTGGGGATGAACCATTATTCTAAATCTGCAGCTGGAGTTCCCAAGCGGGGTAATCTTCGAATTGTCATTTTTTTTTCTTCTAATAACAAAGAGTCGTCGGTGCCAGTCCATATTAGCCGCTGTTTCGTTTGGGTCCATCAACGACACAGACGGAGCAAGAGCTTTACCTTCAGGTTTTCATGCACAAGGCTGCGCGGTCGGAGAAGTCGCTTCAGCTTTGTTCTAGAACGTTGGCACCAGACCCATGCCTGCATAACCAATGGGGAATACGAGTAAAGAATAATAACTCCTCCATCAATATGGCAATGACGTAGCAATAGTTTTAGACTTGTTTTTTCTTTAAAGGAAGGTGAATGGCGTGTGT
>JADBJO010008427.1:47500-55000 GCA_016801955.1 Conus betulinus
GCTATGTATAAGCAAAACCAGAGAGGCTGCAGTGTATCAAACAACTCTATAAAATCTTCATCTACCCACCTCCCTATCACCTCAGTTTCCCCCCCCCCCCCCCCCCCTCTTCTCCCTTCCCCTTCCCCCTCCCTCACCCCTCCCCCGTCCCTCTATCCCCCCCCCCACTTACTCTCACCGACAAACACGCCCTCCCTTCTGCTGTTGTTTATATTCAAAGGTGCTCATCCACCGTGGAGCTCATACAAAGCTCATGTCAACAAACATGACGAGCCGCTATTCTCGGAACTTCAAGGCGATCGTTTAGGAGAAGACGGTTGTTCTCCACTCCAGATGCGCCGTCTTTCAGACCAGTTTCACCCACTGAATCGTGGCACGCAAGAGACAGTCAAGTCGTGACCTTGACCTCGACTGGCTCGTGCTTATCTCGACTGCTGTAGGCTATTCGCTATGGGATTTAGCGTGCCTAAGAACTCTCTCTCTCTCTCTCTCTCTCTCTCTCTCTGGGCTATCTCTCTCTAAAACTATCAACTCATTCAAATTCAAGGTCGAATTCTCTCTATCTCTCCTGGGCTATAGCAGGAATAAAACTATCAACTGCGCATTCAAGGTCGATTTTTCTATTGCCTTGCTTTGCGCATGAAATTGGCATGTAAATATAAAACCTGATTGGTGCTAGAAACCTTAGACAATGGTCTTGACTTTATTTGGAATCTACAACACAGACGCTTTCTTAATGGGAAGAAATCAAGCCAGCGAAGCCTATAGACACATAGTATAATGTAAGGAAGAAATATATCAGCAAAGGATTCTGGATAACAGATCATAACAGCAACGAACTCGAACAACTCTATCATCTTGTGCGAACGTGGTATGCAAATTAATAAGGATTCTAATCTCTGTGGTGTGGTGAACGCTCTTCCATGGAGAAGGACCATTCAATTAGCAGCAGGGAGGCAGTACATCTTTGTGAATGGGCGCTTACCACGAAGGCTGCCCTGGCGTTCACCTCAGCAAGTCTATAATCATTCTGAGTGTTGTGTGACAGCCACATGGTGTTATTTGTTAGAAACAATGAGTGGGTTTACACACAACCATGCCAGGTTCCGGTGATTAGCCTAACTGAGGAGACGGAAGATCATTCTAAGGCAGACGTGACAAAGATGGTCTGTTCACGGGATAAGATTTGCTGTTAGAGAAGAGCTTCATGTTGACATGTCAATGCCTTTTTACACCCCTCCTTCCCTTTTTACATCCCTACTTCCCTTTTTATATCCCTCCTTCCCTTTTTATATCCCTTCTTCCCTCTTCTTCTCCACCCTTCCCATCCTTTCTAAAAAAAAAAAAAAAAAGACACTTGGCATTGTCATTCTGATTACATCAGAGGAATTAGCAACATTCAGACACACGCGTATCGTTTTAATTTGTTATTACAGCACATGAAAGATTTACAACTGAAATTCTGGCTTCTGTCAAAATTTGCCATGACATGAATAGGAAAAGCTAATGGATGTGGTGACTGGTGTCATGGATATACACACACACACACACACACACACACACACACACACACACACACACACACACACACACATATATATATATATATATATATATATATGGACTGTGGTGCGTCTCTATTTGACACCAGGAGCGCAGACACAATCAGCCGTGTCTCGCTGATGAGTCCGATCCAGCGGACGAAAGGCCTAGGAGCAGGCAATACAAATAGATCTGCCTTCAGAAGGGATCACGACGGTTCCTTCAGGCAGCTAGTGAAGGGTTTCTCACATTTACAATATATTTCCGCCGTTTTCTTCATCTTCATTTTTTTTCTCTGAAAGTTCAAATCTTTTTAAAGTCATTATTATAGTGAACTGAAGAATTGTTTAGCCTGCACTTGTTTTCCCCCACTACTTAGTTGTTCAGCATTTTGTGTGTGTGTGTATATATATATATATATATATACATATATATATATATATATATATATATATATATATGTGTGTGTGTGTGTGTGTGTGTGTGTCTGTGTGTCTGTGTCTGTGCCTGTGTCTGTGTGTCTGTGTCTGTGTGTCCGTGTGTCTGTGTACCCGTATATACTCGTGTGCGTTGGTGTTCATGTTTAGTCGTGTCTGCGTGCGGGTGGCCTGTTTGCACCGGGATAGGGCAGAGCTGATGCCATTTGTCTTCCCTGCCGGTCTGTGCAATCTCCAGCCATGCAGTCCCAAGACAGGGCAGGCGGGAGCGTGGAAGTCGACGGTTAAAGCAAGGTCAATCTGTCTGCTGGGGATCGACAATGGCGTATCACATGCAATGCTTTATTGGTGGCCATTTCGTCTCCCCAACATTCTTCATGTGGGTCTGTGGTGGTGATCAATACAAGCACGCACGCAAAAAACGCGCGCGCGCGCGCACACACAAACATGCACACGCACGCGCGCGCGCACACACACACACACACACACACACACACACACACACACACACACGCGCGCTTATTCACACACACACACACACACACACACACACACACACAGACAGGCTACACACACACACACACACATAGGCTACAAACACAACACACACACACACACACACACACACACACACACACACACACAATGTGGGTGTACGAACCCCTTTATCAACCCTGGCAACTCTTCCATCATCGACCACTTGATATTTATCTTTAACTGGCAACATTCCAGTTCTAAAAAGTCTGCTCATTCCGCAGTGCGCTGAGGCACCACTGTGCACTCTTGCCCAGACAGAGAGACAGACAGGCAGACAGGCCAACGAACGAATCTATGACTAATCAAACGGTCTTCTCATGCTGTGCTTATATTTGTGCGGCGCAGAAGAAAAGGCCACAGTGCTGACATATCGATGCTATTCAGTGGCGTTTCCCTCTCTCGCTGTCATGCCAATAGTCAGTGGAAAGGGAAATTGGCCGACTGTCCAATTGCAATGACGCCGACCTTCTCCCTAAAAGGATTAGACAACTTTTTAGTTGGGTCGATTGACAGCTTGACTCGAGTCAAGACTTGGAATGTTTTGTTCTGATGTTGTGATGAGCCTGTGGTTCATTGATAAGATTGACTAGCATTTCACACGCATTCTTTGATGTTGGTTTTTCTCTCGAAAAAGAATGATTTGAGTGACCTGTCGGATTTTTTTTTTCTTCTTCTTAACCACTAAGTTCTGAAACCTGAAAGAAATAGATTAAAGTGAAGTCAAAAGAAGGAGAACATCATCTCCTAACACCTACCCCATTTTCTTTCTTCTTGTCTTGTCTTGTCTTTTCTTCTTCTTCTTCTTCTTCTTCTTCTTCTTCTTCTTCTTCCTTTCTTCTTCTCTTCCTCTTCTTCTTCTCCTCCTCCTCCTCCTCCTCCTCCTCCTTCTTCTTCTTCTTCTTCTTCTCTCTTTCTTCTTCTTCGTTTTGGTGGTTTAAGAATCCTCTCTTGTCTTGTCTTGTCTTTTCTTCCTCCTCCTCCTCCTCCTCCTCCTCCTCCTCCTCCTTCTTCTTCTTCTTCTTCTTCTTCTTCTTCTTCTTCTTCTTCAATTTCTTCTTCTTCTTCAATTTCTTCAAATTCTTCTTCTTCAGTTTCTCTCAAATTCTTCGTTTTGGTGGTTTAAGAATCCTATGTCTAATGTTCGGAACGTAGCTATCTCGTGACATTATCAAGAACCGATTAAAGAATAACTTTGATTTGAATGTAATAAATGTCTACTCGTTCAATTGGCCAACAATAGAGACCAGCAAAGAATACGTATCGTTTACATTTTTTTATGCTTTTATTCTTTGTAAATTCCCCCCCCCCCCCCCCCACACTCTCTCTCTTTCTCTGGCTGTCTTTCTCTCTGTCTCTGTCTGTGTCTGTGTCTGTCTGTCTGTCTCTCACTCCATCTTTTCTCTCTCTCTGTTTCGACCAACAAAGGGTACATTTTTTTTTTACAGTTTAATGCTTCGTTCTTTGTACATTTTTCTCTCTTTGTCTCTGTCTCTCCCTCTCTCTCTCTGCCCCCCCCCCCCCCCCTCTCTCTCTCTCTCTCTCTCTCCTCTGTTTCGACCAACAAAGAGTATTTTTTTTACAGTTTAATGCTTTCATTCTTTGTAAATCTCTCTCTCTCTCTCTCTCTCCTCTCTCTCTCTCTCTCTCTCTCTCTCTCTCTCTCTCTCTCTCTCTCTCTCCTCTCTCTCGCTCGCTCGCTCTCGCTCGCCTCTGTATACACACACACACACACACACACACACACACACTCACACACAGAGCTAACTTTATTCCACATGATTAATATAACGGTGAGTTGGCCGATACGGTAATATAGACAACAGCATGATTATGAATCGAGTTTAAATGATGACAATCATATACCATGAAAGTGTGTAAGATAAACATCTCGCGAAGCATCTTGCATCAGAAATAATCGTCGAAGGAAATGGTGCCCCCCCCCCTCCCCCTCGGCTCCCCTCCCCTCCCCTCCCCCCAAAAAAAAAAAATCGTACTGAAAACACAACCCAAGGAACTAGTCAGACAGAGCCGAGCAAAGAGTGTTATTGCAGAGAGTGTACAAAGATATGATTATGCGCACAGAAAGGGCAACAGTGGAAACCTGAGCTACAAACCCACCTTCATCCGTCCACCTCCCTCTCACATCCCTTTCCCTCCTCTCACTCCCCCCCCCTCTCTCTCTCTCTCTCTCTCTTTCCCTCAGTTCCCAGGATCCCCCTGCGTACTCCACAAACTCGCTTGAGCTGTATACAGTAACAAAGGGAGCTTACTAGCAATGATGATTTTTAAAAAAAAACATGTCCATAACAACAAACATGGCAAGCTGCTGTTCTTCAAACTTCCTGGCAATCGTTGTGTAGGAGATGGTCATCCCAGCGCACCAGATGCAGCTGCTGCTTTTCAGACTAGCGTTACCGTCACATTGGCGGCGCCCCCATGAGAAATGGTTGAGTCGTGATGCTGGGGGTTTATATGTCATCTGCATGTGTCGACTGTTGCGAGGTCGTTCACATTGGGGGCTGATGGACATGGCTTTCATAGAAAATCACGTACTTGCCCATGCTCTCTCTGTCTCTCTCTGTCTCTCTCTCGGTCTGTCTCTGTCTCTGTCTCTCTCTCTCTCGTTTTTGTTTGTCAAGACATAGCTAAGGTCCTGATAGACATCAACCTCTCTCTCTCTCTCTCTCTCTCTCTTCTCTCTCTCTCCTCTCCTTTTGTCTCACAATACGTGGTTTAAGCTGTGATAGGCGTCAGATTCTCTCTCTTCTCCTCTCTGTCTCTCTCTCTATCTCTCTCTTGATTTGTCTTTGAAGACACGGCTACTGCTGCGATAGACTTCTTTCAACCTCTCTCTCTGTGGCTGTCTCTCTGTCTCTCTGTCTTTGTCTCTCTCTCTCTCTCTCTCGCTTCCCTCTCTCTCATCTCTCTCTCTCCTCTCTCTCTTTCTCTCCCCCCCCCCCTCTCTCTCTCTCCTTTTGTCTCATAATGCATGGCTTAAGCTGTGATAAGCGTCAGATTGTCTCTCTCCCTCTCTGTCTCTGTCTCTATCTCTCTCATGTCTCTCTTTTGTTTTGTCTTTGAAGACGCGGCTACTGCTGCGATAGCCTACTTCTCAACCTGTGTTCTCTCTCTCTCTGTCTCTGTCCTCTATATCTGTCTCCTCTCTCTGTCTCGTCTCCTCTTCTGTCTGGCTGTCTCGGTCTCTCTCGCTCTCCTGTTTTGTCTCTCTCTCCCCCTCTATCCTCTCTCTCTCTCTATCTCTCCTCTCTCTCTCTCTCTCTCTCCTGTTTGTCTCTCAGGACAACGTCTCTACAGTTGCGATAAGTTCAGTTCAGGCCTCTCTCTCTCTCTCTCTCTCTCTCTCTCTCTTCTCTCTCTCTCTCTCAAGACACGGTTACAGCAGCGATACACTTCAACGTCTCTTTGTGTCTCTATCTCTCTCTCTGTGTCTGTATGTCTCTCTCTCTCTCTGTCTCTGTCTGTCTGTCTGTCTGTCTGTCTGTCTGTCTCCTCTCTCTCTCTCTCTCCATCTCTCTCTCTCAAAAGACATGCGCGATAACTGCCATAGACAAAAACAAAAAAAAAAACATCATCCGGCTTCAACGTTTACTTCTCTTGTTTCCTGCCTCTTGAACCAGTGTAGTCAGATCTGGCGAGTGAAACATTGATCAGTGAGCCAGCAAACAGAATCCATCCATTAGCCAGCATGCCGGAGAGAAACAGACGACTCCCAGAGCGCTCATCGCTCAGAGCGGCATGCATTGACAATGAAGGTTCCAGACTCTGGAGATGGAGTCATCGGCTAAATTCCTTTATGGAGGAGACGAAAGACAGAGAGAGAGAGAGAGGGGGGGGGGGGAGACAGACAGATGGGGAGAGGGAGAGAGAGAGACAGACAGAGAGAGAGGGGGAAGAGAGATGGGGAGAGTGAGGGAGAGAGAGACAGACAGACAGGAGCGAGGGAGAGGGAGAGAGAGAAGACAGGGAGAGAGAGGGAGAGAGAGGGAGGAAAGAGAGAGAGAGAGTGGGAGAGAGAGACAGGGAGAGAGAGTGGGGAGAGAGAGGGGGGAGAGAGAGAGGGAGGAGAGAGACAGGGAGAGAGAGAGAGAGGAGACAAGAGGGCGGGAGAGAGAGGGAGAGCGAAAAAGAGAGACAGCGGTAGAGGAGAGAGAGAGGGTGTATGTATGTGTACGTGCAATGTGTGTGTTGTGTGTTTGTGTGTGTGTGGGTGGTGTGTGTGTATGCGTGTGTGTGTGTGTGTGTTTGTGTGCGTGTTGCGTGTGTGTGTGTGTTGTGTGTTTGTGTGTGTGTGTGTGTGTGTGTACGCGTGTGAGTGTGTGTGTGGGTGTGCATGGTAAATTTCACAATTATGACTTTCTGGGAACCTACAAGGGCGAGCTGGACTAGACTTGACAGAACGATGACTACTATCTTTAGGACACCCTAGCCATCTCCTAAAAGAAAGACAGCACCTCACAAGAAAGGCTCAAATCTTTGATAAAGCGCCTCATCTGTATTGAATCGATCAAGCTACTTTCCTGGTGGTCAAGAACATGGCTGAGCTCATGGGCGCATCGTATAACCGGAAAAGCTCCGAACATGATTTTGGATAATGACACACACAGACTATGACCTCAAACACCCCCATGTCCTTGTGCAAATGTGCTATGTAGATGACTAAAGATTCTAATTTCCTGGACGCATCTCCCTGGAGAAGGTCCACAAGATTATCAGCATGGAAGCACCCAACGCCCTCTAAATTCCCGTTCATTAGAAAGCTGTCCTTGGCATACCGCCCGCCCAGTCTGTCATTCTGAGTTTTGGTGTTACTGATAAGTGGTGTTCTTTGTCAGACATCGCGGGTGGTCTAGCCCTACTGATGCGTTTTCCTCTAAAGGACGAAATTCGGCTCTAGACAGACGTAAAATAAAAGGTTCGCTGCATGATACAGGACTTGATGGATTTCATGATTATGTAGCCTGTG
>JADBJO010008427.1:67500-70000 GCA_016801955.1 Conus betulinus
GCGCGACGCACGCAACCCGCACGCACTCACGCACGCACGCACGCCACACACCCACACACACACAACACACACACACACACACACACACACACACACACACACACACACACACACACACACACACATCTTATAACAGATTGAACAGACGTAAAACAACAACAACACACTACTACTACTACTACTACTACTGCTGCTGCTACTACTACTACTACTACTACTACTACTACTACTACTACTACTACTACTACGCTACTACTACTACTACTACTACTACACAGTGCATCTCAACAGAGAGTACCCTGATAGAAGAGGTAAATTCAACATTATTTCTGGAGCATCGTTTCCAGCAATTATCATGCACATGATGACGAGGACGGAAAAGACATAAAAATATTATGAGCTTTTATTTAGTACTAGTATTCAAGCCCTAATCTATTCTTGCAATATCATGCATGGATATTCCACCTATTTCTTTCTCTTTTTTTCCGTGGTCTGAGCGTGGTACGAAGTAAAAGAAGTGTAACTATTTTTTTTTTTCCTTATCATCGAACAAGAACGTATTTCAAAGAACAGAACACCCTCAAACTACTAGAGTAGTGAAGACTACAATAATTGGTAACCACAAACTCTTCACTTGAACATTTATCATATCATTGATAATGTATGTAATTTACGTCTTTGAAAATTTGGAAATGTATGTGAAAATACCCTTTATGAACGGAAAAGAGAGTTCAGCAACCCCTTTAAACATGAATGAGATAGGGAGTCCTGAACATGCAGTATAACACAACACAATACAGCCCACTGCGGTGCAATACAATACAATGTACAATACAACACAATATATCGCGACGTAAAACAGTGCAATGTGAAATACAATGAAATACAATATACAACACAATGCAACGCAATAGAAAACAACACAAAGCTCTCGTCATAAACGCGGAGCAATACCTTAAAACACAAGGACATACACTGTAATAACCAGCAAGACAATAGAGTACAGCACAACAATCGAACCATTGGGAAAACTCTAAGCTAACCACTCAGAAAATCCATCATAGACCACTATTAGTTCGTCGACCGAACGCAATCCAGCAACCGAAGGGTACAAAACGGGAATGCAACCCCCCCCCCCCCCCCCCCCCTCATCATTCCTTGGCGTCCCTCTCTCTGCCGGAACTTCATGAATATTAATGAGCCCCAGAGGGCCACGACCGAATAGCTCATCAGAAGCTAATGGCGTCCTGATGAATGCACTTACGTAGGTGTGCGTGTGTGGACATGAAGGCAGAGAGGCTGCCTGCCTACTCTGTTCTCAGCGTTGAAAGCATTGTTTTTGTGCTTCATGATGATGGGAGGAGGTAAATTAAGTAGGAGTGGGGATGGGGGGGGGGGGGGGGGGGGGGGGGGGGGGGGGGGGGTGCTGGTCAGGAGAGGACAGCTGGGGAGTTTTGGGGAATTATTTTCACACAAAAAAGCACGTTATCGCCGAAGAGAGGAAAAGTCCTCGTTACAACAATAACCAAAAAACGTCCTTCGAATGAGACTAGAAACCGAGGTTCCGTGTGTGAACGCACGCATAACATCTTGCACACACGTCAAATCCCATCAGCAACTTTCGGAAGAGAAGGCCAGTTTGGCCGTTGGTATGGATGACACCTTACACACAGCATGCACTCTGAGTGAAAAATCGAAAGAATGAAAGACTTGTTAATTAAGTGAACCATACTGATTAAATGACACGGGAAACGACTGAATGAAGCGCAAGCAGACAGCCCTTCAGTCGGCTCTACCCAGGTAGGCAGCCCGTTGTGTAAACGAGAATGCGGATTGTAAAGCGCTTAGAGCTTGGTCTCCGAGGATAGGCGCTATATAAGTACTCTTAATATATAACATAATATATAATATATTTCAGGAAATGTGAAAAAAATCATGTGAAACAAATCATTTTTAAAACAGAAAACTACACGTACGCTATTGGAGCAATAAGAAAACCTGTTTACACACATATTATGGATTCATCATACCAGTAAGTCAGCATATTATTCGTGTAACAGGAAAATACATCATCGCAAGTGGAAAACTTTTCTTTCAATAACACGCATGTGCCAAGCCTATTAATGTGCCACAAAATACCACATCACACATGCATTGATATTCACATCCTATTTCTGCTAGGCACACATCAGCGTCACTTGTAAAACAAATCGCTGAAACGGAAGTTTAAAAAACTTCAGAATAAGCTCTTGCAACAAACAGTTTATTATGTTTCTAAAACCTTTTGTCGATTAAAAAAAACAATCTTCCTGGTACCATTTCTGTTTTGATACAATATAATGAAAACACATGGGACACGCACGCCTGTTGATGACGTGGGCGAGGAATATATGATATGTATTTTGAGTACACAGCAACAAATTAAGAAACGCAATTCATCCTCTGGTTGTTGGACTGTTGTTGACTTAGACTTTTTTTGGGTGGCGAATGTTCATTTATG
>JADBJO010008428.1:0-12500 GCA_016801955.1 Conus betulinus
GCACCTGGAAGTTTTTTGCTTTGGCTGCAGTTATACCGATGCACTACATGCCAAAACATGCGAGACATGTCAATGCGATGGTCCTGTTGCTGTGTGTGACCTGACATTCTAGATTATAAAGAGAACTGAGCTACCCTGTGCAAGCTGCAAAACGTGACACGGGACAGTAGTGCGTCAGTTCATCGGTATCCATGATGTGCACTGCACAGCTGGTCGGGAAGAACATATTGATTTTCGTGTTTTGAAGTTTTTTCTTTGAAATGTTGTCGTCCTGGTCGTTGTTTATTTATTAAATTTTCTATTCATTTCATACAAAAGCAAGCAATCAAATCCTTTTCTATCTTTCCCTCCTTTCTAATTTCCATATATTTAACAAGTCAATTTTCACCTGTAGGCCACATTGCCAGCCCTTGAGCTTTAATCCTTATAATTGATTTTCTCTGAATTTGAGAGCATAAAAGATGTACATAGCTACATCCCGCATGATCTCTGTATTTTTGTTTTGTAGTATATTATCTAATCTTGTTTCATCTACAGGACAAAAGGGGCAAGCTGCAATCACCAAACTATCAGTGTATTTCCTATTGATGTGTAATTCATTTTATTCCAAGTCTCATTTTTGTTAATGCTTTCCTAAATTTAGTTATAGTAATTTGATGCAGATATTCTTGTTTGATGCAAGGTTTTGAATGTATAGTATGTTGTAAATCTCTCGCTGTTCGTTATTTTCTCATGCCAGGTTTGTTTATAACAATCTATAATTCTTTGTTTTAACTCCTTTATAAAACCATGTTCATTACTTACTCCTTCATTTATCCATACCTCTGAGAAACCATACCTATCCAGACATCCTTTTATTCCTAGAGCCCAGTTTTGTGTTTTAGTTACTTCTATTTTTTCCCTTTCATATGCTTCTTTTGGAATCCTATCAGGTGGCATATTTACTAAACGTAGCCAATATCTAATTGCTTTTATTGTACTGTCTATATATAATGGGTATCTGCCTAACTCTCCATACACTAGATTATTTGGTGTTTTCTTTCCTACCCCTAAATATTTTTTACATGCAAGTAGATGTACATTTTCTACTGCTGAATACATAGTTAATCCCCATACCTCAGCTGCATATAGTAATAGTGGTTTGATTTGGGTATCAAATAATTTGAAATAGATATTCATGTCTATATGTCCTAAACTGTACATGGTTTTCATTATTTCAATCACCTTACCTTTAGCTCTACCTGCATATTCTGAGAGGGAGATATCTGCCGAGAGTTTGGTTGTCAATGTATAACCCAAATATTATAACTATTTACAACTTCTATTTCTTCACCTTTAAAATACCATTTCTCTGCTCTTCCTAAGTATCCACCTTTCCTGAATACCATGACTTTTGTTTTTTGTAGATTCACTGTTAAGCCTATTTGATCAGAGGTCTCTTGGAGATTTTAAGTTGATTTTGTGTAATCCTGATGGGGTTGTCGATATTAGTGCTATATCATCAGCAAAGAGTAATAGGAATAGTTCCTCAGTTCCTGGTAGAAATTGGTAGCCATGTCTTCCTCTCAATGTTACCTTTTCTGCCACTTCTGTTATCAAAAGGGAAAAAAAATTAAAGGAGATAGTAAGCACCCTTGTTTCACTCCTTGAGGACAATCGAAGAATTCTGTCAGTTCATTCCCATGTCTCACACATGCCTGAACTGTTCTGTACATTCCTTTTAACATGTTTAACATTTTAGTAGATATTTTATGTTTCTTTAGGATTTCCCATAGCTTATCCCTGTTGACTGTATCGAACGCTTTTTTGATAGTCAATAAATGCTACATATAGTTTGCTTCTTCTTCTGCCATACAAGCAATTACTTATCATTGATACCAACGTGTAAATATGGTCTATGGTAGAGAAGTTTTTTTTCTAAATCCTGCTTGCTCTTTGCTTATTTTGTTCTCTTCCTCTGCCCCAGTTGTATAATCTTCTATTTATTATAGCTGTGAAGATTTTACTTAAGATGCATAATAGGGAAATACCTCTATAATTTCCTGGAGTTTGTTTATCACCTTTTTTGAAAAGAGGCACTATTACAGCTTTTGTCCATTCTATAGGAAAAATAAATATTCTGAAATATCTTATTAAATAATTTTATTAGAAATGGGGTTATGTGTTGTTCTGTGGTCTTAAAAAATTCAGGTGGTATTCCGTCTAGTCCAGATGCTTTACCTTTTTTCAATTTCTTTATTGCTAGACTTATTTCAGTATTAGTTATCTCTTCATCTAATTCTTGTATATGGATTTCCTCTTCCTCAACATCAATGTTTTGTTGCACCCTTTCATTGTTGGTTTGTGCTTCAGGTAACTGCGGATTGAAACACTTTCGAAAGTGTTCTTGCCACTGTGTCATACTTATTGATGGTAGTGTAATCATTTTCTTTTTAGTGCTTTTTATAATGTTCCAAAACATCTTACTATCATTTTGGTTTTGTATGAGTGCCTCGTATGTTTGTTTACTATATTGTTTTTTCTTCTCTCTGATTGTTTTTCTATATATATTGTTCTTTGTTTTCATATGACTTCCTTTCTTACTTCATACAAAATTGGGTTTTTTAATCTGTTGGTAAGCGTCAGTGTACATAATGCGTGTCTAGCATTTTTTTCTTGGCTTTACATTCCTTATCATACCATCCATTTGTTGTTTTGTTATCCCCTCCTGCCTATATTTACATACATACTTTTACCGGCCTCTTTTAATAGTTTATTGAAATTTTCTATGCTTAATCTATATATCAGTATCTATCCCGTCTGTAATCTGCTCTAGTAAAGTTTTAAATCTCTCTGTTTCCATATGCTGTATATATTCATGTTGTTTTGCTGGGTCCCATCTAATTTTCTTTACAACTTTTCTCTTAGCTTTGTCTTTCCTGGGGGACTGGCAATGTGCTCTGCATTACCATACTGACTGGCAAATGATGAGATTCAATTCTTTCATGAATAACACATTTTTTTTTTACATTACCAATCAACTCAAATGAACATACATAATAATCAATTGTACTGTTCCCTCTATCAGAATAGAATGTGTATGCACTGTCAAAGTTCTCTGCACTTAGTCCATTTAGAGGAGTTAATTTAAATGTTGTACAAAATTCTATTATTTTTTTACCAAAACCATTTGTAACAGAGTCCATTGACCTTCGTGCACACACATCCTGATCATTGTTTGATGAGTCATCATCGTGTTTACACTCAGGCCCCATTCCCCTATACGTGCATTGAAGTCTCCTCCAATAATATAGTAAAAGTCATTTCGTTGCTCTATTAGTGTTAGTAAATATTGCTCTAGTAGTTCTAGAGTACATGTATAGTCCTTATCAAAATAGAAACGGCTATCTACTGGGGTGTATATATATCCCAAAAAACATAATATCCTTCCCACAGTTTAACAGATTTTGCAGATATACGTATACATAATAATATTTTTTTTATCCCTGTGCTTATTAACTGGACATAGTCAGACATTTCTTTTTAATTAAACATAACAACCCCCCCTGAAGGTCTGCCCATTTTGGTAAATTTTACAGCTGGACAATGGGTATATAAAAAATCTGAAAATTTTACTTCAAAATCAAATGATTCCAATGTAAAAGTTTCACTCAGACAACAGATATCAAATGATGTAATATATTCTAAAAAATCTGGGTCAGTTAATTTCTCAAGCAGACCTTCTACATTCCAGCAACAAAAATACAGCTTTTGCTTATCTTCTTTGATTTCCTCCTTGCTCAAATTTCCACTTTCATCCTTGCTCTCATTTTCACTCACTCTTGTCTCATTCATTTTTGTCTCATTTACCATGTGTTGTCTCACAATCCCATCTTTTCTAGCATTGTCGTTTAACTTGTAGTCTGTGTGTTGACTTGTAGTGGCATTATTCCTTGAATTTTGTGAGTGACCTTGGCCTAATTTTCGTATTTTCTCCTTTTCTTTTCTTTCCTTCGGTCTTTCTTCGTTGATTGAGAACGTGTGTATCCAGGTGAGTGTGATTGTTTGTTTGTTGTTCTTGAAGTGTTTGTATCAGATCTTAATACTTGTTTTCCTGATGAGTGTTGTTTGGGTTTGGTTTCCCCCCCTTTGTTTGATTTACCTCCTTCTTCACTATCAGAGTATATACATACCTTGTGTGAGTATAGTTTCTTCAATTGTAGATTGTCGTGTATTCGATGGTTGTCGTACCCTTATCTTATCGTCTTTTGTAGTCATATCTTCTTTTCCTTTATTGGTGGTTTTGTGTGTTAGGCTATCATCTGTCTTTCCCTTCTCTATGTGTGAAGATAAAATGCACCGTGAATGAGGTGTAGTCGGAGATTGTGTCACAATCTCTGTCTCAGTCATGCATGCTGTGTTTATCCCTAAGCTATCTCCTTGAATGCTCCAGATACTGTCCAATTGATCACTATTTTCATCCTGCACGCAAGCCTGTGTGTGTACTAGAAGGTGTGAGGGCATCTGATTAGGGTTGCCTTGACCTGATTCTGAGGGTGAGGAAATGCCTGTAATTTGGTCTATACTGACATCGGTGTTGTTTGCCTCATATGTTTTCCCCATACCACTTTTTCTGCCACACCCCTTTTCGCACTTTCACTTACTGTCTTGTTTCCCGTTTTCCCTTCACCATTCACTCTTTCTTTCCTTTCACTCTCTTTTTTCTTCTCTTCACTTACTCTCTGTTTCTCAGACCTGTTTTCATGATTTCCTGTTCCACTCTCTCTCATCCATAAGATCCCCCCCAAATGACAAAAACTCAAGATCGCTGCCCAATTCATTTCCTTCTACATTTACATCTCTCTCAACTCCATTTTCTCCCCCATTCACTCCTTTCGCACTTTTTTCCTTACCCATCATCTCTTCCACCTGATCTTTCACTCTATTTCTATCTTCTCTCTTTCTTTCCTCCAGTCTTCTCCTTTTCTCTCATCCCTCATCCCTCTCACTCTCATCCTCCAATCATCAAAATTTCTAACACCACTTGCACTAAAATCGCTTTCTTTCTTTCCTCTCTGTATCCATTGTCCATTTGTGCCAAACTGTTTTCTGGAAGTATTTTCACATCCGTAGTCCTCTTGCTGCTGGTGCTGTCTATATTGTTCATGTTGGTGGTCATTCTGTTCTGCTTATGGTCTGTATTCTTCTCTTCTCTCCCTCCCACATAGTACCCCACTTGCCTTGTGCCCTTAGATCACGTAGTTGGTCAGCTTGGCGTTTCGTCCTGTCTTGAGACACTCGTATGCCTTCCTTCTTCATCTTCTCGCGCGCCTCTCGGTTCTGCAGAATCTTCATGGCGTCCCCACCTGAGGAAACGCACGATCACAGGTCTGGGTCTCTCTGCGGAATGGTCCGGTTTGCCTAGCCTATGTGCACGTTCTATTGCGTCGTCGGCCCATGTCTCTTCTTCCATGTATTTGTCTAATGTCTCTCTGATCACCTCATCACATCTCTCTCTCTCTTGCTATCATCTGTACTCTCTTTGATACCAAAAAACTTTAAATTATTCCGTCTGGAGTAACTTTCAATTCGGTCCATTTCTTCCTCCATTTTAGTAAGTCTGCATGCCATATAGTCTTGCGTTGCCCTAAGTGCCTTACTGCTGTTTTGTTTTCTTGTATATCTTGCTTGGTGTCTTGAACATCCTTGCATAATTTATTCAGTGTGTCCACCATATCTGATTGTTTTTGTTCCATCTTGTTGATAGTAGTGATTTGTGACTTAAAAGAGTCAGTGAGTGTTGTTATTGCCATGAAGAGTTGTGTCATCTTGGTGTCTATTTTCGTGACTAAGTTGTTGAATTTCACTTCCATCTTGTCTTCTAGCTTCTTGTTTTCATGTTCAATTTTCTCATTAAAGTCATAGTTGGTCCTGGGCCCGGGTTGGTCTCCACATCATTGGATAAGGATAGTCGTCTGCGCACATAGGCTAAGTGGAGAACGAGAAGTATAGCCACTAATGGAGACAGACTATTCCCTAACTGTATCTGTGATGTTGCGTAGACCGTACCTTTCATATCTGTCCAACAGAGTCCTCTGTCTGTCGTGCTCTTCCCTAGCTCTGTCCCATCTTGCTGTTGACGTTCCTATAGACCACGGAGGTATGAACACTGGCCCACTTTCGTTTTCTCTTACAGTCACTGGTTGAATCGATGGCACTGCTTGCGTTTGCGGCAATGTACCGAAGTGTAGTACATTGCCACCGAACCTGCCACTGGCTTCGGTACCGAAAGCCACTCTTGTTGTATCATGGGCACACGCTAAAGTCAGTGCGTATCCCCACAGGAGCACAAACCATGTAAACACATCTTTCACACCGGCCACTTCACCCCTTCCGCCATCTTTCTTTCTCTTCCCCTTCCTTCTGCTCGCTAGCGAAGCACAGAAAAAACCGATTCTGGCACGCCAGATGCACAAATCCACCATGACTGAGTAGTTTCACGTCTTCAAATACTTCGTATCACTTTCTATAACACTCTGATATCCTTAACCTTTTGCGGAACCACACTAACGGTCAAAATAAACGGAACTCCAAACACTCACTGGCTATCCTCCGCCATCTTGCTGCAAACTCCGAGAGAGAGAGAGAGAGAGAGAGAGAGAGAGAGAGAGTTTTTAAAGGACTAACCACCGGTCTTTGACTTCAGGAGCATGGGATGACTTTTCATGACGTGTGTACAGATGTTTGTTTTAGCACCGATTGCTGCCGCTGGCAGTACCGATTCCACTCATTTGCTCTACCCTTGTCAGTGCTCTTGATTTAGCATCACATGCCTTCTTGCAAGCTTGGAAAACTTAATACTAATTTCACGGAGTACTTGTCAAAGGATGGTGGGAAAAATGAGATTATTCACACACACACACACACACACACACACACACACACAGACACACACACACACACAATGTTCCATCTGAAAATAAAATTTTGACTTGACTTGACTTGACACACACACACACATACACACGCACACACACACGTACGGACGCACGCACGCATGCACGCACTGACAAATGGGACGGAAGACACGTTTGTTGGGCATTGACTCTGACGGGAGCACCTGCCATTTCCTGGACAGTGTCCGCTAGTTCATTCCCCTTGCCCTTTGGGGGTATGGAGGACATAAAACAAAAAAAAAAAAACAATGTAATCCACTTCAACATGACACAAAATGACTAAGCAAAATGCAGGAAGCGTTTTATGTGTATTAAAGGCGTATAATGGCATAATCACTAAAACATAGAGCAGGCTGGTCATCATAAACTTACACCATTTTGCTGAATTTTAAATATTTACAACTTTAACAGAACATTCTTGCCAGCCGAGAATAGTCTGCACAGGTTGTAAACAGATTTCACACTCGTATACTTTTCTGGAATAAAACGTACTCGTAACTCTTCATACTTTGGGCATTCCATAATGAAATGAAATTCGTCTCCAACATCTTGTTTACAATCTTTACAAAAGCGTTCCTCCTCGGGCAAGACCAAGTCTTCTTCCTACTTCAATCATGAGTTTGTGATTACTACATCGGAATTTAATTAAGGGAAATATATATAGATCAGGTAATTGTTCAATGTAATTTTCACGTTTGAAATCTGTTTTATAATTTCTATAGAATAGGCATTTATTACTTGAATGTAACACCCTATTCCACGAACGTACATAGTTATCTTTCAAAGATAAAGAAATGTTTCTACATAACGATCTTTCGTTAGAAAACTGCTGTGTTTCCCAAATACAATCATAGCCTGTTTCTACAAAAATGCTTTGTATATACACTTTATCCACCCAGACATATAAATACCATTTTTATACAAGTCATATATAAAAACACAATACATTTTACTCGAATATTTATCCGTTTGAGTTGCTAGTGAGATCCAGAATCGGATCATTCGGGTTTAATTTGCACAGACAACGGATAAATCCCAAGTTCCCCATATAATAACTCTGTCATGGTACTGCGATTAAGTTGGAGTAAATGCTTTAAGAACTTAAGTTGCAAGCTTTCTATGATTTTGATATCTTCATAACCCCATATTTCACAGCCATATAATAGCACAGGTACAACCATCTTTTCAAATAGATCTAAAACAATATTCACGGGTATTTTTTATTTCGAGCGACTTGGAGTAATGAAAACATTGCACTTTGTGCTTGATCATGCCTATGTTTTTTTTACATTTATGAAATTTACCAGATCTACTAAAACAGATTCCCAAATATTTGAAACTATCTACTATTTCAATGACTTCGTTACCAAATTTAAACACGTGTTTATTATTCTTACGTCCATTGAATATCACAACTTTAGTTTTCTGTACATTAACAGTTAGTTTCCATCCAGTACAATACTCTTTTTAAACGCAGTAAGAGCTTTTTGCAAAGCATTACATGAGGTAGCAAGCAAAACAGTGTCATCAGCATACAAAAGCAAAAATAACAAAGATAACTGCTTAAGTCTGCATCAGGAAGATCTAAATCAATATTTAACGAAGTACAATTGTGATCAAAAATATTGTTCGAGGTCATTCAAAAACAAAGAAAAAGAACCGGAGACAAATTTTCTCCTTGCCGCACACCTCTATAACTACTAAAATAATCAGATTTGTTACCGCTTATGAAAACACACGATTTAATTTGATGATACATGTTTACAATCACCTGGAGAATCTTACCATTCACTCCTTGCTTTACAAGTTTTTGCCATAGTCCTAATCTCCACACAGAATCAAAAGCCTTCCTAAAGTCAACAAAAGCACAAAACAATTGCTTTTTTTTTTTTTAGCAGCGCAAATATCTACAAGGCTTTTCAAAACAAATAAATGATCCAATGTGGAATGACCACGACGAAAACCAGCCTGACTTTCAGAAAGCAGCTTATTACTTTCAAGAAAATCAGTAATCGATTATTCAAAATCGTTGTAAACAATTTACCTACGCAGCTAAGCAGTGTTATTCCACGATAATTGTCACAGTCGTCTTTATTGCCTTCCCTTTGTAGATTGGTAGAACAAGTCCCACTACCCATTCTTCAGGAATCACACCTGAGTTAAGAACTTTATTGAAAAGTTTACGATAAATTGTTGTCATTAAGGGCACGCTGTTCTTAATATATTCGTTTATAATCCTGTCATCACCTGGAGCTTCCCATTTTTCAATTTCTGCACTGCTGATTCTACATCTACATCCTCGATTGGTCTATTCAAAAACTCGAGATCAAAATTTATATCACATTCAACATCATCTTCCACCCCATCATCATCAACGTGAAGATTCATATTTTTAAAGTGGTCATAAAGTTCATTCAAACCAATAGGACACGACACATTTGGTTTCCTTTTTATTTTTGCCCAGTACTCTTTTGGTCGCTTTGTCCTTAAACACCTAATCTCTTTGTGCCATTCTTTGTTGTGAATTCTTTCTGATTTTCTTAATATACCTTCTTATAATCTTTACTTTTAATCAACAAATTTACACGATTACCAATGGAGTCATTCTGTTTAATTTTATTTTTAGCTCTAAAATAAGCGGCCCCCTCCTATTCTTGCACACAATATTAAACCAAGGTTTATTTTGATTATGTTTTGACGACTGTCTTCTATTTCCTTTCTGAACTTCACCAAGGGTATCCTTGGCGGCTTTCATAAGAATGTGTGTTAACAACTCATTTATATTGGCTACTGATTCATTATCATTGTCAAGTAAATTGTTTAAATCTTCAACATCTTTAACACACAAACTTTCTCGGAAATACTCTGCTTTAGTAGCATCCCATCTTTTAATTTTGATTTGACCAGCATCAGACTTAACATTTGAATATTCAACTGATTGTTGAAGACTGCATCTTAGTTTTCTGTGAGTCATCATGCCTGACTTGAATACCTTTTAAACACATAACTAGAGGACAGTGAACATCTGATAACATGGCATCAAAAGGATCAACATCAAAATCTGTGACATGAGGATACAAATGAGGTGAACCTATGATATAATCAATAACAGTGCATCCACTACTTGTATATTTTCCTAATTCTGCATCTCTGCCAACTCTGCCATTGAATATTAGCAGCTTATGAGATTTGCATAAATCCAGTAATCTATAACCATAGTTGTTTGGTCTCCGAAAATCTTGGGAATGTCTTTCATAAGGAATGTCATGATGTTCCATGCAGAAGGGTAATTCAAAAAAAAAACATATTATCTTCATCGTCATCGTGTCGGTCTAAATCAAGAAAATCAGGTAAATTTTTTTGTATATGCATTGAAATCACCCATCAATAGCACATAATAATCTTCAGAATTATGCCGCATAAGACTAGTCTGGAGATCATCAAAGCAATCAACACCACCATATACACTACCTTCGGGAGGAATATATACGGGCTCCAACCAGAACATCTTTATCATAACCTGTAAGATTTTTCTTATTTTAATCCACATGACACAGTCTCTCTTTCACATTTTGTTTCTAAAAACTGGATATCTTTTGAATAATTGGATCTATAAGCTACTGCTATACCACCAGATCGTTGATGTGAAAGATATTTTCTACTTAGTAAAGCGACGGAATAACCCAAATCAGAAAATATAGCCGATATAAACTCTGTGTCTTGAACGTCTGTTTTGGTTTCAGTGAACGTCACAACATCAAATTGCGTTATGTAACTAACGAAGTCTTGATCCTGTATCCGACTTCTTAAACCACAGACATTCAATGATAAAAAAGACAGATTAAAAAAGGTGCAGATACGGAAGAAATCACGTGCACGTCTGACTGTAAACGATCAGGAACTGGCGCGGACGAAACATCTGAACTGTCAGAATGAAAAATAGAACATGCTGTTTTTTTCAACAGAATAAGGTAATGAACAATGAATAGTGGAATGGAATGTTGGTGAGCCCGAGGTCCTCCTGGTTCATCCTATGTCAGGACACGTAGTTCGACAACCCCAGCTGACGGTAGTTAATCTGGTCCAATCCAATCCGGAAGAGGTCGTCTGGGCTGTCGAGGTAGATTACGTCACCCGCGCAGTCTGGCCAGCCTTCTTCTTCAAGTGACAGATGACCTTTCCGTCGTGAGAGGTGGACACACGCTGGACGCTGTCGTGGTTCTTGGCCAAGTGAAGAAGTCGTGCTCGAAGAGGCGTGAGATCATCATTTATGAAGACTCTTCTGTACTTCTCAGAATCCTTAAGGAGCTGCCGCTTTTTCATCATCACCGCAGCTTTTGATTTCCTAGAAGTGAACTTTACCAACACCGGACGTGGTTTCTTGTTAGAACCCGCATCACCTGGCTTCCCATTCCGGTGAACAACTGATATGTCCTCCGCCTTCACCCCACATTCCAGCTGATCAAAAAGCTTCATCACCTCTTTTTCAGTGTCTTCTCTTTTTTTTCTTCTTCCAGGCCGGTGATCTTAATAGTTTCCCTCCTCTGGTACTGCTCAAGTCTGTCCAGATCGTATTTCAGCAGTAGGTTCGTACGATCTGCTTTTGCCTGAGCTTGTTCCTTTTCCTCCTGAACAGCAGCCACTACAGTTGCCACACATGTTTGTAAACATTTCTGGAATACTTTTTCTATCTGGACAGAGAGAACAGGCAAAAGAACTTCCGTGACACGAAGCGCAATGACGTCAACGTTTTCAATTGCGTCATTACCCTTAGTCGCTTTCTGTTTCCCTTTTCCATTTACTGGAGGTTTTTTTATTTTTTAAGTTCAGGGCACTTAAAACAGTTGCCTCCAGTTCGTCTCTCACATCGCTGTCAGCAAACTGTTTTATGATTCTGTTGACGATTTGAGATGATGATGATGATGATGGACTTGAACTTGACGAAGCCATTGAAAACGTTGAACTAGCAGAACCAGCCATCGATCAAATATTTTCAAACAGGGTAAAAAACTTACCGAAAAATTAATGAAAAAAACAAACTTTAAAAACACACACATAAAAAGAAAAATCTACGGAGCAGTTAACAGTAGAGGTGTCAACACTGGCGTATGAATACACACACGCACGCACACACGCACAACACGCACACACGCACACACGCACGGACGCACGCACGCACACACACACACACACACACACACACACACACGCACGCACGCACACGCACGCACGCACGCGCGCGCGCGCGCGCGCGCGCGCACAGACACAGACACACACACACACACATTGAGGTTGATTTATTCGGTCTCATTTAATTTTAATTGCTTCTTCTTCCATTAACGTTTCTAAATGTAGCTTCCTACCCCTCTCGTCTTCCCCCTACCTTCCCCCACCTCCTCACCCCTACTCCCACCCCTTATCCCATGGTTCATCATGACTTCTATGTTTTCCTTCCTGCCCCTTCTGCTTACCTATGTGACTGCCCAGGATTGTCTTTTCTTCCAACAGGGTTTTTGGTTTTCATCTTTTTTTTTTTTTTGTTCTCCCTTTCTTTATCACCAAGTA
>JADBJO010008428.1:20000-24633 GCA_016801955.1 Conus betulinus
GCACTAAATATAGACAAACAGTTTCAGGAGCTGTTCATCTGGCGCGTTTGCTACCATAGTAAGGCGAACAATTAAATGACTCACTGGAACAGACATGATCGCACGGTACTGTCTTCTTTGTTGTGCATATCAGCTAGATTAACTGAAACCTTGTATTGTGTTAAATATGGTTTGTTTCATGATATTCTAAAAATTCTGTGAACATGACCGTTGTGATGTTGTGTGTGCACCTCGATATTCTAAAAAAAATCTATGAATGTGACTGTTGTTTTGTTGCAAGCAATGGAGTTTAATCAACACAATAAGATAAATGCTTTATCAGTACAAGGAATGGAGATGATGCGGCTTCGTGAACTGTAAACAGGGGATCTACACTTAAAAGTCAGCATGTTGTGACTTTGCGAGAACATTTTACTCGGAAATCCAAGGGAATTAATCTGGCATAATAGTTTCGAGAGAGAAGGGAGGTGTTGCATACGTCTGATATACTTGTGGTCAAACACTTCAATGAATAGACACTCTGTAGAAAAAGAGCCGTCCCACACTGCAAGGTATGACATCAACAAAAACCTTCATATTGGACTTTTTTTAAAGTCATGAAAGAAAAACTGAACATCTTGAAACAAAAGAATGCGAACAGTGTTTTAATGACGAAGACAGGGGAACTAGAAAGCCAGGTCTTAGAGTTAACAGCTGGAACGACAGAAAAATTAGGACTTAAGTTCATGAAAAAAATCTTACGAAGTACTATATAATTCTATGAAGCACAAAAACCAAAGATCATACCGACACGAACAGAAGTACATAGACAATACTCCAGATGTTGGAGCGTCGGAGGAGAGGTGTGTGTGTGTGTGTGTGTGTGTGTGGGGGGGGGGGGGGGGGGGGGGGGGGGGGGGGGGGTATTGAAAAGGTATTCAGAAAACATGCCAGGATATCGGTATCCCCACCACCTCTGACAAAATCAGCATCCTTCACTTGGCCAGATGGTGCGATCTATTGTGTAAACGACTTTTGTTTATTTGGGTGTTTGTTCCTGTGTTAATAATTGTGAAGCCCCAAAATTCCTGTGTTAATAATTGTGAAGCCCCACAATTTTTGTTATCACTTCCTGGTGTAAGTTAAAAAAAAAAAACAATAGTGAGATGATGTGTAAGGTCCTACATTCGAACTTTACAAACCTACCATCAGTAACTGCTCATAGACATTTAGCTATCAGGTCAATCAGGACCATCAATGGCTGGGTGGACCCAATCTCCATGTGAAGTGATTAAGGAAGAAGGAAGTGATGACTGCAGAATGGAAATGGTGAAGTCATGACGTTGAGCATGCTACGGATCTGGATGAGATCTTTCGCAGAGCTCTGATATTATCCAGCGTGAGAAGTGATACAGAGTGAGGTACTACCACACACTTGCCTGAAAGACGGTCCAGAAATGTACTGAAGTTGTCGTCGAAAAGAAAGCAACATTCTTTGTGCGCGTCTCTCGCCCACGACACTAATGTTCTTGCACTCATCATTTTTTCCCCTTCTATCCACGTGCATTTTTAAACAATTCGTAACGTTTCTCTCTCCCCCTCCTTCCCTGCCTCCCTCTGTGTGCGTGTGTGTGTGTGTTGGCGTGTGTGTGTGTGTGTGTGTGTGTGTGTGTGTGCGTGCGTGCGTGCGTGTGTGTGTGTGTGTGGTGTGTGTGTGTGTGTGTGTGTGTGTGTGTGTGTGCGAGTGTGTGTGTGTGTGTGTGTGTGTGTGTGTGTGTGTGTGTGTGTGTGTGTGTGTGTGCGTGCGAGTGTGTGTGTGTGTGTGTGTGTGTGTGTGTGTGTGTGTGTGTGTGTGTGTGTGTATATACGCGGGCATGCTGAAATGTGTGTGCGTGTGTGTGTGTGTGTGTGTGTGTGTGTGTGTGTGTGTGTGTGTGTGCGGCGCGCGCGCGCGTGTGTGTGTGTGCGTGTGTATGTGTGTGTGTGTGTGTGTGTGTGTGTGTGTGTGTGTGTGTGTGTGTGTGTAAGTGTCGCCTAAAATGCTTATTATTCTCGCTGCAGAAATATTGCCATTTATGATAAAGAAAGTTTATTGAAGTGAAGAAATTACTGTTGGCAGAGTCAAAATACAAAATAATGTGGAATTTTGATATAAAAAAAATGCACTATAGGCCATTCACCATACACCGACCTTGACCCGCCTGACCGATTAGAGATGATAGCAGGTGAGTACAGGCACCTGGCCTTCGTGCAGCTTCCCACGCCACTGTGCTAGACTTGAGAGTCGCCAATCGAGGTGTGTGACCCAGTGAACCCTTCCCACGGGTCAAAAGGGTCACAGCCCGATTGGTACGACTTACAGACAAACCCAGTTTTTACAAAGGCAAAAAAAAAAAGAAAAAAAAACGGTAGACGACCTATGCCTAATGCACTAACATCACACACTGCACCTCGCCTCATCTAATGCTATTGTTAGAGAGTTTCTTCTCCAGCGCTGTTCTCTGCTAGGTGGTCAGCCGGCTCAAGTCTCAGAACCCTGCAGTGTGCTGAAGTCCACTATTGCAGCCCCACTCCCCTGCCAGCAGCAACGTCTTGCAGCGGTTTGATTGACGGTGGCAGCCAGCCGTTCTGCTCTACCTGTAGGAGTGAGAGCGCATCAGACAGAAACACAGCTGGCTTGAATGTCCTGGAAACCTGAACCGTACAGACAGCCAACGAGAGGGCCTCTGACTTCAGCTCTGTATTCTGAGCAACATTTTCTTTCTGGCAGCAGGGAGGTCTCACCATCGGCGAATGCTAACAGGACTCTACACCAGCCACGGCGATGGTGGCTGACTGTCAGTGGATAGATAGATAGATAGATAGATAGATAGATAGATAGATAGATAGATAGATAGATAGATAGATAGATAGATAGATAGATAGATAGATAGATAGATAGATAGATAGATAGATAGATACTACATACATACATACATACATACATAGATCCATCACACAAAGATACACTCGAAGGTACCAGTGAGACCCAGAGAAGCAATGTCCTCAACTGCAGCTGGTTGAGATTTCCGCCTGGTTTGTTTGGCAGTTGAGACAGTGTTTTCTCTGGGGGCATCTTTTAACTTCTCTTGACTCTTTTTTGATGCCGACCTTCCAGGGGACAGCCTTCAGAAAACAAACAAACAAACAACAAAAGAAAACAACAACAATAACAACAAGAAACCCCAGGGAGCTCCCGCCTGGTTGTTTTGGGGCAGTTGAGGACAGTGCTTCTCTGGCTGTATTTTTTTCTTTTCTTGTCTCTGTATTTGAAGCCATGCTTCCCAAGGACAGCCTTCAGCAAAAAACAAGCAAACAAACAAACACACAAACAAAAAACCCAAGGTGCTCCCGGCCGGCTGGCTTGGCAGGTGAGAACGGTGATTCTCTGGCTGTCACTGGCACCTTCCAGTGTCTTTGTTTTTCCTTTTCTCTAGAACTGGCCGTCATTCCTCAGGACAGCCTTTGGCCGAATGCAGAGAGTTCGCGGCTGGTTGAGAATCTCTGTCAGTCTGTCTGTCTGTCTGTCTGTCTGTCTCTGTCTCTCTCTCTGGTGTGTTTTGTTTGTTTGTTTGTGTGTGTGTGTGTATGTGTATGTGTGTGTGGTGTGTGTGTGTGTGTGTGTGTGTGTGTGTGTGTGTATGCTCGCGGTGGCTCGCGTTGTGTATGTGTGTATGTTTGAAGGACAGAGAGGGAGAGACAGACAGACAGACAGACAGACAGAGACAGAGAGATTTAATAATCACGCACGCACGCATCGCTGATTATTGATCCCGTGTGTTCATAATTACTTCATGAATATCAATAGAATTCCTTAGTAGTGAAGCCCACGTTGCCCCAAATCAAGTAGATATCGAAAATCGACAACTGGGCTCCCTTCGGTTCATTTTGTACACTGATTAATCAATTGTTTGACCCAGATTAAACGGAAGCAGTCGCTTCCATTGGCTTGCATGCCAGTCTTGTTCCTTTGCGTTCGTTTTTTTTTTCTCCTGGCAACATTTCATTATGTTATCTGATTCAGTTTTCGTGGACGTAACCAGCTCAAGGCCTAGTAACCCAGAGAAGCTTTCGGGTGAAAAGAAGTGTGTCTGTTAATATACTACAGACACGGATTTTAGTTGAGTTTCTTTTTCATGGTTTTTGACTATCATTTTCACCTCTTTTTTCTTTTTATTGTATTTTCTTTTACTTCCTTTCACTCACAAACCCAAACCCCCAATACTGATACTATGTATTGTGGTTGAATGCTTGTGAAAAGCTGGTTAAGTCAGTCTTATGTTGACAATAAGGAGAACAAGCAACGTCTCCTTGCATGTATATATGTCAGCTTATCTCTCTATTTGTCCCTCTGTGTGGTGTGTGTGTGTGTGTGTGTGTGTGTGTGTGTGTGTGTTTGTGTGTGTGTGTTTGTGTGCGTGTGTGTGTGTGTGTGTGTGTGTGTGTGTGTGTTATGTTATGTTGTGTGTGTGTGTGTGTGTGTGTTGTGTGTGTGTGTGTGTGTGTGTGTGTGTGTGTGTGTGTGTGTGTGTGTGTGTGTGTGTTCGTTTAAATGTATACAAGTATGTACGCACAGTGTAAATATAACACGCATGGGCGTTCCTTTCTCCTCCTG